>CATIWQ010214518.1:0-12444 GCA_949673415.1 Euphorbia schlechtendalii
AGTCTTCAGGACATCCCTGAATTTTCATTAAACTCATTTATTCATCATGTTTTAATTTTTTGATTGAAGGGGAAAAAATTTTTGCTCTGCATAAACTCAATCAAATAATTAAAACATTCATCATAAAATGTATTAACATTATCTTTTTCTCTGACTTGTCACAGGAAACAAGTCAACATCCTACTAAGGAAATTCAAGGTAGCCTTTGAAATAGATTCGATCACCTATCTCCAATCATTCTAAGTGGCACACGATAACTACAACCAAAGAAGGAAATGACTACCAACTATAATAGGGATGTCGTAGAAAGAAACGGTCGACCCGCCTATAAGGGCAACAAGCACCAAGGGATTTCGAAGAAAGAAATAGACAATCCCGTGAGGACAAGGTGCCAGAAAGAAAGGCCCACGTCATCACCAATAGGGGACAAAGATACCACCAACAGCACCGGTCAGGTATATTCTCAATCTCTCCGCTCTATTTTGTGTGATCATACTGGTTATACAACTAGCGATGATCACATGAGGGGTAGTTGTGAGCATGGGATTATGTACTAGCTCGCGTGTTCAATGATGATAGCTTTTTAGGATTCTTATCCTCGAATCACAAGATTTTCGATTATCCAAAAATCTCTTAATGGGAATGTTCTTTGTAGCCAATTTATTTTAAGGATTTAAATTATTTTTTTAAGACTTAAAAAATAGATTCTGGTAATAATTAATTTATTTATATTTTTATAAAATTGAAAAAAATAATAAATAAAAATAAAAAATAAATAGGGAATCGCTCGCAATAATCCGGCAAGTCTCGCCAGAATTTCTGGCGAGGCTCGCTAGGCGAACCTCGTTAGAATACTGGCAAGGCTCACCAAGAAGTTCTGGTGAGGTTCATCAGATTCCTGGCGAGCCTCGCCAGAACTTTAGCAAGGCAGCCTCGCTAGAATTTTTTTGCGAGGCTCCTCGCCGGATTCTGGTGAGGCTCGCTAGAATTTCTGGTGAGCCTAAACAGAAAATCATTCCTTTTGGATTTTTCGGGTGTTTTCGCCTATAAATATTCGCGGAATTTTCAGTATTTGGGACCGGAAAAAATTCACAAAAAATATAGTTTTCCCTCAACAACGATGGAGAAATTTTTACAAAAAAATTTTTTTTTTCTAGGGAGATAATTCTGACTTTTTCTACATTTTCTTTACTTTTTTCTTTGATTATTTTCGGATCCAAAACACGTTTAGATTTTCAAACCAAATTTTCTCTATTAATTTATTCTTCTAAAAATCCTCAGATATTCTCAGGTCTAAAACAAATTTAGAACCCAAGTCTAATTATCTCTTGGATAAATAAACATTTATTTTCCACACCAACACGACTAAAAAATGAACGAGGAACGCTCCCAGGGATCATACGGATACGTCGAAGTGGATTCACGCCGAAAGGGTAAGCCTCTGAGTTCCTAGAGCTGCTTCATCTCATACCTCTTGCATATTTCTTGTTTCCATTTTATAAGTGGACCTAGGAATTATTTTATTTTCTTTTATTGTATAAATGTTGTAATACTTCTTCTTCATCTTTAATTTCTATTAAGATACCCCCATGAAGGGAATAAAAATTATTCCTGGATAACAGACCTCACATTTTGCCATGCGATCATTTTCACTAAATAAAAATGATCTACATACTTGTAAATAAAATAAATTTTTTTATTTCTAAATAAGAACTTTAAATCATCAATGTTTTAACTAGGCTACACGGGCCTTCTCAAAATCAAAGGGTTAGTCTTTTGGTGCTAAAAGTTAAGAAAGCTGACCTTACATAAAATGTTGCCATGTGCTTTTATACCTCAATCTGAATAAGGACAAAAGTTGTTATGAAATCAGGAACAAAGACATTCTACAAAGCGCATTCTCAATCAACCGTACAAATGTGGGTCCTAATTAATTCTTGATAGTTGTGGCGTGGATCAAATTTGGGTATGGCTCTTAAATGGATTGGTAACGGAAATTGAATATGAGATAACGGGAAGTTTTCCAACATTAGTCCAAGTTTAATGAAAACATTCTCTCCCTCTATAAAAGGATGATTTACGCCATTGAAGAAGGTTGCTGAAACAATTGAAATCAATAGAGTGAAATCAAGCTTCAAAATCTCACTGCAATCTTCTTTGTAATCAAACATAACAAACTTCTCAATTCATTACTAATTTGTAAAAGAGCTAACTGAAATAAAGTTTAGAAGCTCAAACTCTCTCTTTCAAAATACTTTTTGTAATACACTAGCTGAGGGTAAGTTAGTGTGAGGGAGCTTAGAAATCTTTTGGGAAAGGAACTCAAGAAAATAAGATGCTCAGAGCCTCAGATACAGTAGAAGGGAACTTCTGTATTGGTATAGCTCACTGAAGTATAAGCTGTTGGAGGGTACTTTAGTCAAAGCTCTGTAAAGGGTTTGCTCTTCACCACAAGAAGAGTTCTTAGTGGATTAAATCTTGGACTGGAGTTTCCAAGGACTGGATTAGGTAGAGGCTGAACCAGGATAAAATCTCTATTTGCAATTTTCCATACTCTACTTTATCTTTGTGTTCTATTTAATTCTCATCTGAATCACTAAAAGCTTTAAAAGGGGATTCTAAGTAAACTTTTACTCAGAAGTTTTTCAGAAGATAAACTCAGCTATATTCTGAAACAAAATTTGAACTCGAAAAAGAGTCATTCACCCCCCTATGACCTATTTTACACCCTATTGGGTCTAACAAGTATCTTTCTTACTTACTACTTCTCAACTAGTTTGGGTACCCTTCCCAAAATGACTCACACATATATTTGAATAAATGATAAATGAACAGATATTTCAACTTAAGAATGTTAAATCCTATACACATGAATAATTTAGTGAATTTATAAGCATAAATGGTTTCTCTATAAACACATTTGAAATGGATGTTTGCTTAGGATTGCTTGAGTTGGAATTTTTGAATGCTATGATTGCTTTAGCAAAAGTTCAACTCTTAGAAATTCAAGGCGATTGACCAAGTTGTAAATATCTACTCCAGGCTCTATTTATAGTTGTAGAAGAATGGAACTAGCCATTGTAAACTTGTCATCTTGACTTGCTCTTCAAAATCTCTTCTCTTCACAAATTTAAAATTTGCTCGTTTGAAACAAATTTGGGGACGTTTAGAGATAACAATTTTGAACATTGAAGTGTTAGATTAATCCGTTAATCTTTATCTCGTCAATGGCTCATATATCTTCAACCAATTCTGTTGAGAGAGGCGGGTGAGATGCAACATGGCGTATAGAGATTGAATACTTTTGCTGAGATTGTACATTGGCACGATGACATTAGAGAACGTTAAAATTCAGAAGATACCTTTTTTATTTGGCTTCTAGCGAGGATATCCCAACATTTCGTACTAACACCTTTTGGTAGTGAGGATCACATAAATACCCCTTTGTTTTCAACTTCTTTTACCCAAAAAGCATCAAAAGGGAATATTACATCTTCACATAAATGGTTAAGTGTACAAGTGTTACAATAGCTTAGCATCACAAAGGTTATTCACCTTTTGCTGAGATAACTAAGTAAAACTACTCGGCTTTCACTAAGATATATCGAATAAATAATGTTGTAAAAGGTACTCAACCTTTTCTACTCTAAGCCGTAACTTAACTAAGTGAAAGTAAAACTAAGTTGTTTTCCTTAAAATAAACTCAAGCTAACTTACTTAATTAAGAGTCTACTTAGTACCTAATTAATTTCACTATCCTAAGTAATTTGTTATCTCTAAAACCTACGTACTGTGAAATACTATCAACTAGGGTTCAACAATCTCCCCCATTTGGATTAGATAACAAACTAGGTAGTAGAAGAAATTAATTAAGAGTTTATGGATATAGGAATATCTGATAAGTGATGTAAGACTCCCCCATACCGAGTGAACTCCTTAAGCAGCATAAACTTCCCCCAATGATGAGTGGATTTCTTTCAATCAGCATTAACTCCTCCATACTTAGAGAACTATTCCTTGATTTGCGAGTTATTTTAATTTGATTTTCCTTCCAAGGTGGTCTTAGTTGATTCCTGCAATAGAAAAAAACATATGTAAGAATAATAAAAATAATATTTGAAGTTAAGAAGCTCTTAACTTGGAGAAATCTTATAACTTTTCATTAAATAATTTAGGAAGTTAACAGGTTGTGTCCAATACTAAGTTTTACACTTGAAATCTATTACTAAGATTTCCAATATACACAACTAACTATATCCTCAGCTTTGGGTCTCCTCGTCCTCTTGGAGCTTGCGAAGAAGATCCATATGTGCTGTCTCTTGGTGAATTTCAAGCTCTCTATTGCTACAGTGGAGTTGGATGTTGTGGCCTTATAGGAAGATACTCTTTTTGATGTTGAGAAGATTTATGAGCATCATCAACTACTTTCTCCTCGTTTTTTATTTATTCCGCCACCAACTGGTTGAGACAAACATTGAAGGAGTCCATAACTTAATTATGTTAGACACGATATGTGCCCTAGAGGCAATTAGGGTGATATATCTTTATCAATCACTTATGTACAAATAGTTTTGAATTATTGTTTATATATATTAAGACACCTTTATTATATATCAATGATCTTCTCTATTTATAAATCTTGTTGGTATTATATATATGCTATTATGTATATATAAATTCGTTGATATATTAAAACAAAGTCCATGATTATTTCATAGTGTGAAAGTACAAGGACATGTTATGAGCTATGTGGAGTGAGAACTACACACACATGTAATTATGGAAAAGTTTAAATATCCCTAGTCATAGTTTCATTGAGACTGGACAACAATGAAGCGGATAGACTACGATGTGTAGGCTTACTCCTTAGATTAGGTCCAAGTAGTCAATCTCATGAGTTTAAGGTGGTACCGTGAGTTAACACATGAATGTGTTTAAGTAATACATTGGAGACCGATAGAAGATAAACACTCAAAAATAACTATATCCGTGCGTTGGTGTCACGTCTTATTACAGTAGCAATACGAGTATCCTCAAACTGGAGATACTAGTTACCTTATGCGATAGTTGCCATAATTTGGGTCATACTCATACATGCGTTTTCGTCTTGAGTTTATCTTCAATTTCTCTTCTTTTCACAGATTTTGAATTTTTCCACTTGAAAAAAATTCCAAGACATTTGGAGACAGAGAAAATGTTGAGGTGTGAGATCAATCTTTTAATCTTGATACGTCAAAAAATCGTTTCTTCAAGAAATTCCTTTCTAATAGAGAGGCACGTGAGATGTAACATGGACGCTTGTGATTTGTCTAGTTGCTGATGTTGCAGAGTTGCATGGGCACACTAAGAAATGGTGCATGTCAGAAGATACATTTTGTCTTGAAATTTAGCGAGGCATCTCCAACATTCTATACTGACACCTTTTTATTGTGAGGACTAGTGGAATATCTTCTTTAATTTTAGCGCTTTTTCTCCTAAAATACATCAAAAGAAAATTCTATCTCTCATAGACAACATTAAAAACATATGTATCATTATATTCTCTAAGTGTCAAAAGAACTTAGCTTTTATAAATAAAAGCTACTCAGCTTTGCTGAGCCCATATCTTATAAACTATGTAATACTCATCTTTACAAAGCTTTTCATACTCTAAGCCATAAATAAAATTAAAACTTAGTAAACTGACTTGTTTTCCCTTAAACACACACAAGTAAACTTGTTTAATTAAGAGTCTATTTAATACTCAATTAGTTTTTTTATCCTAGATAATTTATTATTTCCAAAACATTTTAAGTACTGTGAAGTACTATTGTTGGTCCTTAGATTGCTTTTAAACAATGGCAGAGGGGGGGCGATGCTAATCTTGGTTACTTTTTAGGATTTATAAATAGTTGTTTCACTAAGTCAAGTTTTTATATGCGTGTTGAGTATGCGTGACGAGTTGATATAAAAACTTATAAACTGCTCAGATTCGCTAGCATAGTTTATCTGCAATCTCTTGCTGAGTACTCGACTCAGCTTCGGATTGGTTTTTCAAGCAAACCACACAACAGAGATAAAAATGATGTATGAGAAGGACATAGTAAAAGTTAAAAGCACAAATTCAGAACTTTAACAATTGAATTTTATTCTGGTTCAGCCCTGTGCCTACCTCCAGTCCCTGGATATCTTTTTCGAGCTTTAATCCACTAGTGTTTGTTCCTTACTTAGGCAGAGCAGCCTTTACAGTAGGTAGACATAGTTTTACAGAAAGTACCTTCCTTTCTCACTACCACTCAACTCAGTTTGGGTACCCTTCCCAAACTAACACTCAGATTCGAATAGAAGATTGCAGACTGAATTTAACTTATAAAATGTTGAATACTTACAATGTTATATCTAATTCTTTCTCTCTATTACAAATAGATTTGAAATTTGTTATTTGTTGATTGCTTGAGTTTGGAATTTCTAGAAGCTACGAGTAATTTCACAAAGTTTCAGCTCTTAAAGAATTTTGAGGTGATTCACTAAGTTTGAATGTCTGCTTCAATCTTCATTTTATACTTGAAGCATTGTAAAGTAGCTGTTGCAAACTTTTTGAGATCGCTGATCTTCAATTTCTCTTCTCTTCATGTCTTTCAAATTTTCCCATTGGAGACAGATTCTAGGATGTTTAGAGATAGAAATTTCAACTTTGAGGTGTTATAAAATTCTATTGACAAAATCTCATTTGTCTTTAAGCAATTCAGGTTTGAGAGAGGCGCGCGAGAATCTTTTGATTGGTTGACATTGCTGATGTTAGCAAAGTCACGCAGAGACACTAAGAAATGGCGCATGTCAAAAATTACTTTTGCCTTGGACTTTAGCGAGGGAATCCAAACATTCTGTATTGACACCTTTTGTCTTGTGAGGACCATAAGAAATCTTCTTTAATTTCAGCGCTTTTTAACCTAAAAAGCAACTAAAGAATATTCCATCTCTCACAGAATTTGTTAGTAGCACATGTGTCATTTAATTCTCTAAGTGTCAAAGAAATCAACTTTTAATAAATAAAAGCTAACTCAACACAACTGAGTAGATATACTTTTAAACTACGTAGTACTCAACACAGACTCAGCTTTTCCTACTCTAAGTCGTAACTTAATTAATTACTCAGCAAATTGAGTTTTTTCCCTTAAACAAACTCAAGTTTGCTTCATTAATTAAGAGTATACTTAGTACCCAATTAATTTCACTATCATAGTCAGTTTGCTATTTTAAAAACTTTAAAGTACTATGAGGTACTATTAACTTGGTTTCTACAATCTCCCCCATTTTGGACAGATAGCAAACTAGGTAGTAGAAGATGTTAATTGAATAAGTAGTTTAGAGATATCAAGAATACTTGGAAAGCGATGTAAGACTCCCTTGTGCTGAGTGACTTTCCTTAGTTAACTTGAACTCCCTTGTACTGAGTGAGTCTTCTTCAAGTAGCTCAGCTCCCCCATACTTAGAGGTTTTTTCTTCACTTTGTTACGTTGTCTTACTTCAACTTTACTTCAAAGTTGGTCTCTTGTATGAGTTCCTGCATCATATAGTCAACTTCACAGCAAAAACATACATACATCTTAAAATAAGTTAAGAAGATCTCAACTTCAGGTAGGAACTTGTAACTTTTTATTCATTCAAAAAAATGAACTTAGTCAGTATATTATTAATGTTCTGAACTAAGATTACACAGCTAAGTCCTATTTCAGGTTCTAAAACTACAAAGTACATGACCTATACTATTTTCTATGTGTAGAAGAAGTAGAGCCAGCAATCTTATCTTGATTAGTTTTGGGATGTTGCTGCTGAGGAGGCTTATGATGAAACGATTGCCTTGGAAGAATTCCCTTGTTGAGATTCACCATTCAAAGAGCATTTTCAGCTACCTTCTCCCCCTTTGCTATCTGACCTTGCACAATTTGTTCAAGGCAGGTATTGAAGGCATCAAGGTCAGCTCGGAAGTTCTCTTGCTAGTCGATGATTTGTGGGGAAATCTATTGCTCCAATTACTCTTTACCCTTGGTGGAAAGAAATTCTTGATCATTAAGCTCATTGAGAAGAAGATGGTAACATTTGGAGAGGTGTGTAATCTAGTCAAACCCTTGACACATGAACTGTTGAAAGCATTTCAGAATGCCTCATAAGTTGGTTGCAGTTAATGCAATCTTCAGTTGTGCTTCAGTATCAAGAACTTTGGGACCAATAGATGATATACACTTTGTAGTGTAATCAATATCTTTTGCATCCAATTCGCCCATCTTCATTAGAGTTCCAATATTCTTCTAGAGGTCTTCTACCTTTGACTTGATGAAATTCAGCTTGGTGTGAATTGTCATACCAGTCTTAAGGCATAAAGAGTCTGTAGAAGGCAAACTTGGAGTTGGCATGTCTAGAAAACTATTCCGCATTATAGAGATAAGGAACTTCTGCGAGGAGGAGACTTTCTCTTATGTGTACTCATTGACTTCTCGTTGGATGGTGTCTAATTTGGTATGGAGAGAGTCAACATTGACGACATGGGCCTTGTCCATCTTTGTTGAAATGTCCTTCAACAGCTTCACCACTTCATCTTGTTTGTTATCCTGATGTAACAAGAACTTCGACTGAGCCTCAACCAATTTAGCGATGCTATGACCAGCATCCTTTGTTATTTCCACCTCTTTGAAGACATTCTCGATCTTGTGATCTGTCAACCTCTTTATTTTGGCCTGCTCCTCATCCAGTGTGTCGATCTGTATCACTTGAGTTACCGTATTGATACTCAAGAGACTCAGCTGCTTAGTAGCAGCATCCACACTACCCTTGATCTTTCTTGCAATAACATTAGCCATTGTAGTAGATGTGGGGATAGTAGTGATTGGTGCCCCAAGTTGGCTGCAGAATCTGTCAACCTAGTGAAAATTAGAGCTATCTTATCCACCAAACTCTTAGCACTCTCTTTTGCCAAATGATTTTAAATAGCCAACAAGCTACCCTGGATCCTCTCAAACTCCTTGAAGTAGAGAGATTCACTAGGCACACTTGTGTGCTATTCTAATTCAATCAACTTTACCTTAGGTTTGGAGGACAAGTCCGTCCATTCGTGAGCAAGTAGCATTTTACTTACTGCTCCATCTAACTCAGCAGTTGTCTTGAGTGCAAGGAATTTCTTCTTAGATAACTCTCTGATTTCTGCTAAGAAAGAAATATCAACCAAATCATCATGGATTGGCTCTCTACTGGGTTTAGTTGCTTCATGTGTTGTAAAATTCACCTCAGCATTTTGACCACTTGCTTTTCCCTGCTGAGCTTAGTTCTCAACATTGGGAACTTCCCTAACCAGAGGGGTTAAGGGGGTAGAGGATGGGAAGTAGGGGGAATGGTTTGTTTGAGTAGAATAAAAGGTATTAGGGATGTATAAGGAATGGTTTGGGTTTGAGTTTGTATAGGAGAAGAATGGGTTGAAGGGTTATTTACTAGTGAAGAATGAGGAGAAAAAGAATCATGACTTTTTGTGGGTGAAGAAATATGAACAGGAGAGTTTTGGGTATTAATAGGAGAGGATGGAATATGGATAGGAGAATGTACAGTGATGGAAGGATGAGGATAATTTACAGTTGGTTTTTAAGTATCTATAGGAGTAGAAACTAGGGGAATTGAAGGATTTATAAGAGAAGTTGAGATTTGAGGATTTACAAAAGAAGAGGGGGTAGGAATTTGAGGAACCTCTTAGCTAGCTGTTTGATCCAAGGATGGGTCAAATTGAGGTTGCTCATGCTAAGTAGAGGACTACTCAACATGAGTGAAAGAGGGTGTGGGGATGTTGGGTTCCCAGGGATCAGATTCCTCAGGAATTACGGAGTGGGTGTCTCCAACATCCTCCTTGCTGCTCACCACCTGCACATTACATTGTAGGGGCTTGTTGGTGATAGAACGCTTGCGTTGAGTGCCCTTTACTTTAGCAAAAGTTTCTTATACTTCAGCAGTAGCATTAGGACTCAAAGTGTCCTCTTCTCTGGACTTCTTGGCCTCACCCTGCTCCTTTGATTCATCAAAAGAACCATTTTGTGCTTTCTTTGGTGCAGGGACTCATCAACTATAGCCACATCTTTTTGTTTCTCCGCCTGCTGCTTAGCTTGAATTTTGGCCTTCACTTCTCTTTGGGTGCAGATTTTGGCCTTCATCTACCTCCTTTGACGCTGGGGCTGAGCAGAGGCCTCATCGACTTTAGATTTTGCTGGGCTTTTCCCCCTGGCCTTGGAGGAAGTAGCCTTTTGCTTGGAAAAGGAGGTAGTGGCATTGACTTTCTCTAGGATGCTGAATATGTTGGCTTTTTCTGAATCATCAATGTTAATGAAGTCCACCATAAAGCCATCTTCATCCTTCTTCAAGATATCCTTAAGTACTATTGTCGGTACGCACTTCAACTTGTGCTTTTATTGTGCTTTATTATACCTAGTATGTATCTGGTTGTGAACCATTTTGCTGAAGTGATCAATTTCAAATTGCTTCTTCACTGGCAAAATTGTATCACTAGACTCCTCCAAAAATTGAGTGATGTCCACTTTCGCTACCCTCATAAGTTCAGTAATGAGTTAACTATAGTGATAGACAGTAGTCAGCTTGGTCAAATGGTGAAGAATCAGTACTAGTAAGTTCAGGTTCTTACCCTCTACCATATGGTAGACCACACACCTCTCAAAGTAGGTGTAGCTAGTCACAGACCCAGTTTTTGGCAACAACAACTTCACCACCAGCTCGTGCCATAATCTAGCAGTCTAGCTCATTCCACTTGCTGCTATCTCCCCTAATACATAGTTCGTGGGGAGCTCCCAATCTTCATGAATTATTACAGTGTCTTTGTCACTAGTTTTTTGGAGCTGAGTGCCTTTATTAGGCATGTTGAGGATGCTCCCTATCAATCTTGCATATATGAGAGTGGATTTGCCTCCAAAATCCATCATTAGAACATCATCAAACCCTTGGATGGTGTAAAGGTTTGAGTAGAAGGCTCTGATGATTCTTGTGATAGAAGGACCTTCCATCTTAAGAAAAGAACTCAGATGTTGCTGCTTGGTGATCATGTGCATGGTTTAGTTTCGTAGCAACCCTTCATAGTCCACTTCATAAACAAGACCGAAATCTAAGTTGTCTGCCCACTCCATCTTAGTGAATAGGGTTCCTTCTTATAGAGTCAACTTTTCAGTCTCCCCTTCAGCATTTACAACAATCTTCATTGATGTGGTGCTCTTAAGTCTGAATGTGATTCTAGTAATCGCCATTTGAGAGAGAATTGAAGAGGATTGAAAGAGAAGAGAAATTAGGGTTTGAATGCTTTGGATTTCAAATTCGCAAAAAGCAAGTAACCTTCTTTCTTCAACTGTTCAACTTTTACAAACCTCGGTATCTCTCAAGGGGCATGTGGCGCTACCACAGCTCTAGATGAAAGTGAACACTAAGATGAGCATAAGATTAATCGCCTTAGTAAAATAATGAGTTTTGTTAAAAACACCTCCTCTTCAAACGCATGTCTTTTTGAAAACGTAGAGCTTGAAATTTGACTGCGAAACAGTTCTCACGCCATTACTTTAAAATACTGACGATGTTATCCACATGTCTTCTCAAGGCTTGTTCTCCAACACTTAGCCAAAATTTTGAGAATTTCAACTTCCTTCTTCTTCCTTAATGTGGATTAGACATTCCTATCAACTGCCTCAGGGTATTGAATTGCTCCTTTGTTAATGGCTTAGTGAAAATGTCAGCGCATTATTCCTCAAAAGGAACATACTCCAACTTGACATCTCCTCGTAGCACATGATCTTAATGAATTGATGTCTTATGTTGACATGCTTCATTCTGCCATGATGAACTGGATTTTTGGATAGTTCAATTAAGCTCTTGTTATCACACATAACTTCAAGATAATTTGACTTTATACCATAATCTTCCAGTTGCTACTTGATCCATTGCAGTTGTGCTACACAACTGCCTACTGCCATGTACTCAGCGCAACAGAAGTTTGCCTCTGACTATACCATGAGACAAGACACTCTTTAAGGAAATGACATCCTCCTATTGTACTTTTCTTGTTGAGCTTATCTCTACCATATATAAATTTTTCATAAAATTTTTCCAAAACATGTGGTGATTACCATAAAAAAAGAGGTGGTCTGGTAATAAACATTCCATCTTTTAAGAGAACTGCCTGACTAGAGCCAGAACTGTAGTTGTTATAAGCCATTTATGGATCTTGACATAAAGAGGATTAGTCAATAAGTTGAGAAACTGCTCTGATACCACTTATTGGTCCTTAAACAGGTTTTAAACAATCGTAGAGGCGGGGGGTTGAATGCGAATCTTGGTTACTTTTTAGGATTTTTAAAAATTTGTTTTGCCAAGTCAAGTTTTTATATGTGTGCTGAGTTGATATAAAAACTTATAAACTGCTCAACTTTGCTA
>CATIWQ010214552.1:0-15694 GCA_949673415.1 Euphorbia schlechtendalii
CCCTAGATAAGAAAAGTCATTTCATGTGTAACTTTATGTGCCGCATAATTGAATCTTAGAGAGTGTAGAACCGTATTGTTGAAAGTCATATATGTGCATTGTCTTGTCTTTGAGTCTTTGCATTCTCATCTTTCCAAACTAGGTTTTAGGAAAGGCATATCTACTCTACTCTTCTTATTTGCATATCTTTCCAAGTTTCACCAAATCTATCTTCAAAATTATTTTAAAAACCCTTCGCATCATTTTCTTTTTAATTTCTAAACTAGACATTCCCTGTGGGATCGATATCTTTTAAAACTACATCGCAACTGTATACTTGCAGTTATCATCATTTTTCTTGATAAGGGGTATTGACAACACCTATATTTCACGTGAACAAGTTTTTGGCGTCGTTGATATTTAGCAAAAGTGGCGAACAACTTTTTGGCACCATTGCCGGGGATAAGCCTTTCGGAACGAGTGTAGCCAAAAACTTGCGAACAATGATCTCCTTACCCGAGCCCATTTTCCACTTCCTTTTCCTCTCTCCTTCGTTATTGTAAAAAAAGGTCTCCTTGTTGCCTTGAAGAGCAAACATTTCTTCAATGCTGATAAACAAAATCCTAGTAAGGGTATTGTGAGCGGATGACATGGAGCTATGGGTCGATTCCATGCGAACTTGAGAGGCATGGTCTACCGGAGTGTTTAGGCTGAAAATAAAATGTACCAGGTCGGGGACCCGGAAGGTTTAAAAGAGAGAGAGAAAACATTTTTAGATTGGTCCAATTCCAAATCCGCCTTCTCTTAGTGTAAAGTCTCCACCTGGATTAGCTCTTCCAGGAATTAAAGTCTTATAAGTCTTAACATCCAGGGGATGGCCCACTAGACACCGAGATTCGGGTTTGGGATAAGTTGCTTATTTTTTATTGGATCACATTATATTACATCTACAGAAAACCGTATTTCTTAATTGTGCATATTCACACTTATGTCATTTTCGAGTTTATAGTGTATGATTTAACTTATATGCGGTAATCAGTAAATCCATTCATAAAGTAGTAAATAAATGTGGAAAAGTAAAGATTAAAAATTACTTAACCCCGGGAGATGCAACCACCCGCCTAATCCATTAATTACATTTCCCAAAAATAATTAAATTGCAATACCCGAAGGAAAACAAAACCTAGGCATACATCTAACCTGCATCCACAAGGGTTAGCTCTGGGTATATAACACAACATGAATTAAAAACATGTTGACAAGACCTGTGTGGCATAATTAAAAACATCGATCATTGAAAATTCTTATTTAGAAATAAAATGATTCATTTTATTTACAAATATGTTAGTTAATTTTAATTAGTGAAAATGACCGCATGGCAAAGTGTGAGGCCTGTTATCTGGGAATAATTTTTATTCCCTTCGTGGGGGTATTCTACCATGTATTTTCATAAATTAAAAGTAATTAAAAATGAAGAAGAAGTATTACAACATTTACATAATAAAAGAAAATAAAATAATTCCTAGGTCCACATATAAAATTAAAATAAGAAAAATACAGGAAGCATGAGATGAAGTAGCTCTAGGAACTTTGAGGCTTACCCTTTCGGCGTGAATCCACTTCAGCGTATGTGTATGATCCGAGTGTAAGAAAATATTTTTGGTGTTGTTCTTCTTGAGAAAGTCGAACTTTTTCTGAAAATTTCGGGGCCTTGAATACTGAAAATTCCACGAATATTTATGGGCGAAAAAACCAGCAAATCCAGAAAGGAAACAAATTCTGGCGAGGGCAATCTACCCTTGCCGGAATTCTTGGCAAGGTTCGCCAGAACTCTTACGAGCCTCGCCAAACTTCTGGCGAGACGGATTCTCGATTTTTGGTCTGATTTTTTTATTTTTTTAATATTTAAATATATTTTTAATTTTTTGAAAACATAATAAATTAATTTTCACCAAAATCTAATTTTTAAAGTCTTAGAAAAAATAATTTAACTCCTTAAATTAAATTGGAGACAAGGAACATTCGGAATTTCTGGATAATAGAAAATCATGTGATTTGAGAATAAAAATTCCGAAAAGCTGGCATCATTTAATGTGCGAGCTGGTACAAAATCTCGTACTCACAAGCATGCTCTCTTGCTACCCTTTGATGTAAACATTAAAGGCAACACAAATTGCTAAGATGAGATTCCAAAATGCAAGTAGTGAGTCACTTCAACATATGATTGATGAAGAAAACTGACCAATTGATTTGCTTAACATGGATTATATTGTAAGCAATGCACCTCTTGAACTTAGAAAAACCTAACACACAACCAATCTTAGGTGCCAAACACTTCGCAATGATCTTATATGTAGCTCTTCCTCTCCATAACATTGTTGTTGCTCTAATCTTCTCGCTAACCTAATCTTCCAGGTGCTCAAATTCCTCCAGGATCACCACCAAAGCTTCATGACCAAATCTTCTAAGCTTTGTGCATTTCAACTTCATCCATAGCCAATTTGATACTAGAGTGGGAGTGATAGTCAAGGACTTTTATGTGGAACACCATCCCAATATAGGCTAGAATGCCTCACATTGAATATCTGACATTTAATAAAGGACTTAAAACTCCCAATCTAAAGAACCCTAATTCAACATGTCAATTTGAATGGTTATAATGGATTGATTGACGAAGTAACAAGAATAAGAGTAAAATAACTTGTTTTGAGCCCTATTCTTAATGCTAAAATAAGAACCAAGATAACCTCTCAAGCTCTCAAAGAAGAAACAAAATTGCATAAAAAATGATAATACTATTCATATTGTTGATATCATTTCCTTGTTCTTTTGTTTTATTTAGAACTTGCACTGCTTCAACATTCTTGATGATAAATATTTGAAGTTATTGTTTAAGTTCCTTGACCTTCTTCCTTTTAATTGGGCCTTATGGCAAAATTAGTCCATCCTCCTTGGTCCTCTTAGTGGTGCTCATATCATCTCCTCCCTCTTGAAAATGATTTGTTGAATCTGAATCACAATCAAATGGAGATAAATCAAAAACATTGAAAGTAGCACTAACATCATACTCACCTGGCAGATCAATTTTATATGCATTATGATTGATACATTCTAGAACTTAGAAAGGTCCATCTCCTCGTGCATCAAGCTTTGATTTCCCCTAGTTAGAAAACCTCTCTTTGCGCATATGGTCCAAACTCAATAACCTAGTATAAATATGATTTTCTTCTGGCCTTAATTAACTTGTTTGCATACATGCGATTTCTTTTCACAATATGCTCACATGATTTGAGATGTATTGCTTTAACCAAATTAGTTTTTGATTTCCCATCTACATTTGTCAATTCATTCAAAGGTAGAGGCATCAAATCTAAAACAATTAATGGATTGAAACCATACGCAATCTCGAAAGGAGAATAACTAGTTGAAGATGCAATAGAGCACGATTATATGCAAACTCAAAAATGGCGAACATTATTCCCAAGCTTTTAAGTTTTTTCAATAACAGCATGAAGCATAGTTCTCAATGTTCTATTCACAACTTCTTCTTGGCCATCAATTTGTGGTTGACAAGGAGTAGAAAGTAATAATTTAGTTCCCAATTTTCCCCACAAAACATGTCAAAAATGACTAAGGAAAATAGAATCTAAAACAAAAATAATATTCCTAGGTATACCAGGTAATTGGACTACTTTCTTGAAAAATAAATTAGCTATGTTTGTTACATCATCAGTTTTATGGAAACCAATAAAATGATCCATTTTGCTAACGACAACAATAAAAGCACTATCTCGACCTTTTTTTGTCTTATGCAAACCTACAACAAAGTCCATAGATAGACCATTCCAAATTTCTTTAGGTACAGCTAAAGGGGTTTGCAAACCATGTGGTCTAGACTTAAATTTATCTTATTTATATGCAAAACATTGACCACACACTATCTCAACTTATTTTTGCATGTTAGACCAATAAATGTTCACTAATTAACTCTAAAGTCTTTTTCACACCAAATGTCCCATCAATCCTCCACAATGTGATTCCCTAACAAGCAATACACGCACTGAACAAATAGGTATGCATATTTTTTTCCTCTAAAAAGAAACCCATCATGCAAATAAAACTTGTTAAAAACTCCATGTTCACATGCCTTAAAGATATCACCAAAACAAGAATCATTTTCATACAACTCCTCTAAATGCTCAAATCCTAATAACTTAGAACTAAGCATAGAAATCAAAGTAAATTGCTAAGATAATTCATCAAAAACAACATTCTCTTTTCCTTGCTTATATTTAATCACATGCAGAGAAGTTTCAAGGAATTCAACCCACTTACCATGCCCCTTATTCAACTTACCTTGTCCTTTCAAATGCTTAAGAGACAGATGGTCAGTGTGGATAACAAACTCTTTTGGCAGCAGGTAATGTTCCCAAACTTTATCATGACTGGAATAGTTCAAATGTGCTTCAATTAACTTTTCACTAAAATATGCAATTGGTTTCTTCTCTTGCATCAAAAGAACACCAATACCAATCCCGAAAGCATCACATTGAATTTCTAACGTCTTACCAAAATCAGGTAATCTTAAAATAATTGCAGATTTGATTTTATATTCCAAAGTGTTAAACGCATCTTCTTGTTATTTTTCCTAATGGAATCCAACAAATTTTTTAATCATCTCATTATAAGGTGAAGCAATGGCACTAAAATCTTTAATTAACCATCTATAGAAGCTAGCTAAACCATGAAAGATCTTACCTCATTTACATTTTTAGGTGTTGGCCACTCTTGAATGGCTTTTACCTTTTCATCATTGACTTTAACTCCATGTGAACTAACTATAGACCATAAGAAGATGACTCGATTAATGCAAAAAGTGCATTTCGTAAGATTAGTATATAACTCATGTTCACGTAAAATCTACAAAGTAAGCCTAACATGCCTAGTGTAATAATCCATATTTTGGCTATATATCAAAATATCATCAAAATACATAACCACAAATTTCCCTATATAATCATGCAAAACATGGTTCATTAGTCTCATAAAAGTGTTAGGGGCATTAGTTAAGCCAAAAGGCATCACCAACCATTCATATAAACCATATTTTATTTTAAAGGCAATGTTCAATTTGTCACATTCTTCCATCCTAATTTGATGATAGCCACTTTTTATATCAATTTTAGTAAACAAAAAAAAATCCATAGAGTTTCTCAAGCATATCATTTAATCTAGAGATATGATGGCGATACTTTACTGTTATTTTGTTGATGGCGCGACAATCAATAGACATTCACATTGTTTTTTCTGTATTTGAAACAATTATCATGGGAACAACACATTGAATTAAGCTCTCTTAGATGTGTTCCTTGGTTAGCAACTCATCAACTTGTCGGTATAACTCCTTTGTTTCCTCTAAATTCATTTTGTAAATCATTCCATTTGGAATTTGAACTCCAGGAACCAAATCAATTTGATGTTCAATCCCAAGAATAGGTGGTAACTCGAGAGTTATTTCTTAAAGAAAAACATCATTAAACTCCTGAAACAACTTAAAGAAGAAACTAGGAAAATTATTAGTGGGGTTAGTTTCAATCATGAAATTTGAAAGAAACCACAATAAACAATAGCTCTCTATCTTAAGTATGTAATTTTCATCTCCCTCTCCTTATAATTAAAAGGAATTTTATTTACATGTTCTCACACATAGCTCTCCTTTTACCTCATCACTTACTAATTTTTTCTCTCTTACACATCTCTCATTTTTATCCTCACTAATGTAGTCACTCCCCATTGGGACAAAATTACTTTTCTTTTTACTACTAACCTCTTTTCTCTCATTCTTTCTTTTCTCACTTTCCCTAACCAATTTTACAGATTTTTGTAGTATAACTTGATCCAAATAAACATCTTTACGAGATAAAGGTACAAGGGTATGTTTTACACCATTATGCTTAAGTGAAATTCATTAGTCAAACCATAATGTAAAGATTGTCTATCAAATTACCAAGGTCACCCTAACAACAAATGACTAGCTTGAATTGGAATTACATCAAAAGTAACATAATCAACATAGTTTCTAATAGAAAAAGAAAAACTAACCATTTTCATGACTTTCACTTTAGCACTATTATTAAACCATTGTAGCTTTTAAGGTTGAAGGTGAATATTTGTTTTTAGTCCTAATTTATCAATTAAAATAGTAGCACAATTAGTTCGATTAACCCCATCGACTATCAGACTACACACCTTTCCACTTACCAAATAACAAGTAAGAAATATGTTTTCTTTTAAATCAAGTCCTTCATTAATAACTTTGTTTGAAGTAAGCATAACAACTAAGGAATGCCCTTGCAAGAGATACTCTAAACAATCATCATCACGCTCTTCCAAAAATGTCTTTTATAGTTCAGATTCACTTTGAGACATGATTTCATCTCCCACAATTATCATGGTATTTTTACTGACACATTCATTAGCATAATGTGCACGCCCCTTACATTTAAAGCATTGGATGTCCCTTGTGTGTTTTTTAGGTGTTGCTTTATCATTTTGATTTTAGTCTTTCTTTAGTAGGGATCAAACCTTGTGAAGTTGAATTTTAAACAAACTTCTTGAATCAGTCTTTGTGTGCCATATGGATCCCCATTGAGAGTTGAGATTTTTGAAAGCTTTGTGAATGGGGAATGTTTGCCTTTTTTTTTTGTCTTTCAACTTTGAGTGCCACACATAGTGTATCTTCCAAATAAAAAAACTGGTTGCAATTCAACTACATCATCATTCTCTTTGTTTAAACCTCTAAGAAACCGTGAAATAATTTGGTTTTCATCCTCCTCAATATTGGCTTTTTATCATGAGAAGCTCCATCTCTTTGGGATAATCATCTATGGTGTTTGATCCTTAGGTCAATTGTTATAATTGATGGTGTAATTCTCTATGGTAGTATGTTGGAACATAATTCTTTCTCATGACCCTCTTCATTTACTACACCATAGATGGTCTATTGCAACCAAGATTCCTATTGTTGCTCCAAAAGGGTTGTAAATTTCATGAAAAAAATGATTTGTAGCATCAAAATTACGAAGCTCTAAAAGGGTTGCAAATTTCATGAAAAAAATGATTTGTAGCATCGAAATTACGAAGATTTCAATATTGGTTGCCATACCTATCAAAATTAGTTAAATACACATTCTACAGTAACGAATTAGATTAATAGTTACCCAAAACATGAAGGAATAGTGAACTTTTTGATGGCGCGAGACAGAAGATAATAGTAAATGAAGTGGCAGGATTTAATTCCATCCAATGAATGTTAGTCCCTTTAAAATATAATATAAATAAAATAAAAAATATCCAACTATAAAAGCCAATTCTTTCACCTTGTTTCTCTCTCCTACCATTTTCTTCGTTCTGTAAATCCCTACTTCCCCTTTGCTTACTATAAACATATTCACAAATCTTCATTCTCACCAGAGTCATTGTCGAAGCTCTTCTACAATTGGTTGATCAAGGCAAAGTGGATACCTAACTTTTTCAGCTCCTCTCTAAACTCCTCCAATAAGTCATTTTTCTTCTCCTTTCTCTTTCAATTTTATATCGCTTTGCTATGTCAAGTCAATTGCTACTGTTATTAAGTTTCAGATTTGTTTTTTTCAATCAGAATCAATTTTTTCTATTGTGAGTTTCTCATATTTCATTTGATTAGTTGATTTTATGATTCATTTAAAATTAGTTTTTCTTCTTCTTACAATTAGGTTTCTGATACAACTACAAATTATAGTTTTTTAGATTCTACTTCTTAATATATAGGCTGAAGTAAAGAAGTAGAGATGAATAAAGTAATTCATTTCACTTTATTACTGGTGGAATTGTGAGTCTTCTTTTGTCCCCAATTCTCATGTTTGAGGATTCAAAATGAATTATATGGAAATACTAAAGATGAAGTTCAAATGAGTAGGGATAATTACCACTAACTCTAATATTTTAGCCCTTTATTACTTGTCCTAGGCCTGCAGTACCAAAACCAAACAATTCTAATTATCAATCAAACATGAACATATTCTATTATCCAATATAATATGCAGCTCTATTTTTGTAATACCTAGACTGAATTTGAAGGGTGCTCTCCCCACATCGGAATCAAAGATTTTCGATTTTTTTAGCTTGCCAATGTAGTAGAAAATCACCTGAAACCCAAAAGTCAAAACTGAGTTGAACTACTACAAATAGATTAAACATAGATAATGGAAAAAATATTTCATAGTAGCTTCTATTCTGAGTGCTAATGATTAAACTATCAAGTGACTTGCCTGACTTCCAAGAGAAGCTGTTTTGCCACTAGGTTTGCCCATAGCTATCTCTTTAATAACCAACTCATTAAGAAAGGTTCTACATTTGGAAGACATGCTTGCAGATGCCTTATCTTTAGACCTTGTAGAAGACTTATTTTCATTTATCATAGTTGAAATAGTTATATTCTGATTGGCATCCTCCCCATTATCCTAATTTTTCTTCTTGTTCTTATTCTTGTTTGGTGTTCTTTCACTAGGCTTAGCGCTTGCATCAATGGCTAGTCCCCTGCATTTTTCAACAAAAAATTGGTGAGTAAATTTAACATAGACTAGTAAAAAACTTTAAAACAACATCAGAATGCCCATGTACTGCTGTCATATACGCTTTCTTAATATATAGGCTGAATTACCATTAGGTCTTATCACCATTTTCTTTAATTTAATAATATTCATCTAGGAAGAATAATTTTAATTTAAAGTGGGTTTGATTCATACTATGTTTTTGTAAATAGTTACTATCTAAAGAGAGGGAAAAATAGACAGTGGTTGTTTCCATGAGTATTTATTCAAATTAAATGTTAACCTATAACGCTCTTAACACTAATAGCTTAATATAACACTCTTGTCACTAATAGCTTAACCTATAAGTTATTTACTTGACTATAATTGTTGTCTTTGTTGACTACTATGTATGTGATAGAATACTACATCATCTATCTTTTTACTGTATGTTTGTAACCCATATGCTTCATATGACCTGGACTAGTTATAAACTTATCTACCTTGGAAAGTTCTAAGAAATTCATATATATTTATAATCGCTTGTGAACTTCACTTTTGGATATCTTTGTGTATGTTATGGGATAATGTGATTTGTATAATTGGTAAGAATTTATCTCATTTTAGTTTCCTCATCCTCTTTTATCATGTAAAGTGTACAATTGGAAATAAGTTAAACTAGAAGTTGTTACCGGTTACTTTATTAAAAGCAGTGAAACCAGAAGTTGCAATTCCTTTGATTAAATTAGGTGCATTCTATAAGGGAATATGCAAAAAACTATTGATTTGGCCGACGTTAAGAAGTTGCAATAACAAATCATAGAAATACTTTGTCAATTTGAGATCACATACCCACCATCATTCTTTGACATTATGGTTCACTTACAAGTTCATTTATGTAAGAAAGTTGAACTTGGTTGTCTAATTTATTCTAGATGGATGTATTTGATTGAGTAGTATCTAGGTAAATTGAAGTCATATGTACGGAATAGGAATAAACCGGAAGCATCCATTGCAGAAGAGTACGTGGTAGAGGAATGTTTGACATTTTGTTCAAGATTTTTTGGTGGGAATGCAACTCCTGATTCCAGTTCTATTTCTGAATCTCCCAAAAGTTTGAGGGGGGATATGCTTTAGGGAAGAGGAGAAATAAACATGTAACACAAGTTTATCTAGATGATGATACGTTCATTAAAGCTCATCGATACGTCTTATTGAATTGTGACAACAGGGAAATAGAGTCATTGATCGAGTAAGAAATTCAAGCCCCTTTTTTGTCATTTAACTATACTAATTTAAATAAATTAGTTTCAACATTTGTGTAATCCAATTAATGATTGTAGGGAACATCGTTTATTCGTTGACAATCAAGTAAAGTTGAAGAAGTATGTAAGAGAAAGATCACATACAATAGAATTCTAGAAATGGTTAAAGGAAGAGGTTGGATAAAAAGAAAACATTTCTAGGGAATTCACTACTTTAGCGAAAGGTCCTAATCTATCAACTTTGAGGTACAGTGGTTATGCCATTAATGGATACAAATTCCATATAAAATGTAGAGATGCCAAGTGTACCACACAAAACAAAAGTTTCTTTTATTCATCCTTAACCACAAGTTTTTCAAGTTCTAAAGATGATATTCTGATAGTCAGGACTGTCGATTATTATGGTTCTATCGAAGAAATTATGGAACTAAAATATTGGGGTGTTTATGATGTTGTTTTGTTTAGATGTTGTTGGTATCAACAAGAAAAGGGACTTTATGATTTACCTCTTATCAATTTCAACAGGTTATACCAACAAAATGATCCATTTGTTATGGATGGATAAGTGCAGCAAGTATTTTGTGTAGAAGACCCTGTAGAGAAGGGTATGCACTATGTTGTTAAGAAAGTTGAACTGGAGTGCCATTAACCAATAATGGACGAAGACCTGGAACATATTTTGGAAGGTGATAAAACTGATTTGTCATTACAATGTCAAGTAGATAATGCTAGTTGGAGTAGAGAAGACATACCAAGAATGAAAATACCCATCTCTACTATTGTTTAATTATAGTGCAAGCTAGGAACAGACCTATACTAATTAGACTTGTAATTGGTGCTTTTTAATTTTGGTATGATTTGTAATGTAGTGCAAGGAACAAACTTGCAATGTGCTTTTTGTCCTTTCTTTGATATGTTTCCAGGCTTGGTTTTAATTGGTAATGTTTCTGACTTTGCTTATTTATTACTTTGCAATGGAGAAGCCAATTTGTGCTTCATTTGTGTTGGATTGGTAATAAATAATGATATATCACAGGCATGGGGCCTATTTGCAAACTAGGTAGGCCATTTGTGTGGGGTTTTAGAATAGATGATAAATAATTTTATCCTTACTTTCAAATAAATTTCATTTCAGCTTGATATGTTTAGCTAATTGTTTTTATGGCTTTTAACATTATTTTTCTTTATTATTTGACAGTTGAAATCAAAATGTGGATGAAATTGCACCATGATGGAATGTTCTCTTCCACTTCATATGTAGGGGGAAAGAATACAAAGATAGATTACATAGATCTAGATTGTTTTGTTTTCACGGAACTGGAAGAGTACATGAAAAATCTTGGGTATGCAGAGAAATAGGAGGCATTTATGTTAAGGGATGTGCTGGTGGATAGGATCTTGTGGTGAATGATGAACAAGTAATGGAATAAATTTCAAGATACAATGACAAAGATGAGGTAGAGTTTTTCATTGACACTACAATTGATTGAATGCTACCACCATTGCCGAATTTGCAACCACATATAATCAGCGAACCAAGACCTAATATATTGGAAGGTAAAATTTCCTGAAAATTGCTAATATATTGGTATTTTCTTCTATTTGTATAATTTAGACTTATAATATTTAGACTTCATAGATTCCTTTATATTTCTTATGTTCATTCCTTTCTTGATAAATTTGCAGTTGATGTTCACTTTAATATTGTTTAAGATTCCTATAACAGTACACAAAAAACTACAGCCCAAGCCCAAATTTGTGATAATGCGGACCGTACAAGCATAAGAAGTAAAAAAGAAAGCAGCTGTTATCACTAGGAAAAAGTTACCAATGATAGAAGAGGAGGTTGTTTCTGAAGATGAGGTGGATATGGAAGGTGAGCATATTCCAATTTTGAAGGTTAGAGAAATGAGAATTGTAGCCGACAAGCAGCGCCTTGCTTCTCTAAATTTACAAGCATGAGTTGATGGCTTGACTATACCTAGACACAAAAGTGGTAAGGATAAAGTTTGATCTGGTAACGATAGTGAAGATTACTGTCCTTCCTTTGAGTCTACAAAAAGCACTGATTATGATGTATCTCATGATACTGTTTCACATTATAAGGTTTATGCTTTGATCACTTGGTCATAATTTAATATATTTTATAACAATTTAATTATATTTGGTTTGTGATGGACTTGTGATTTGTTAATCAGCTAGAGAAGACAGTGGCAGCAAAAGGCTCTCAAAATAGGCTCATAATAAGATCACAGTCTAATATTTCTATAGTTGTAAATATCGAGGATAACAAACAGGTTAATGTCCACTATTATTTAATATTTTGTTTAATTCAAATTCCAATTTTTACTATCCAATTCAACACAAATATAGATGAACTTCAATCTATTTTGCTAGTAATAATGCTTATTTTTTTAATTGTTATTTGGATAAATTTAGCAACTCAGTTGGGCCTCCTAAATAGGCTTGAAAGACAAGCTTAAATTGAATAACTAATGACCAGGTGGATGTTGGGAAAAGAGTGCCACCTTCTAGTCCGGCCCTTAATACTTGGTCTTTAATTTGAAGGAGTCAAGCATTAAGGGTTGAGAATGTAGTTGCACCCAATATTTCTATTGGGACTGATGTAAGCATTTTACATTTAAGCAATGTTTACATACAAATTTTAATCATGATAATAAATGATTGTCTTTGTTAATTTTATGTGTTGATTGGTGTATTATATGTTATTACTTGCTTTCTTGCTAAGAGAATCATGGAATCGAAAAACATATTTCTGTTCCGGCATCTAATACACAGAGTTAGCGGGAAAAGAAAACTACCCCTGGGTCTGATGCTGCATTTTTATCATTTCGGGCATAGCAGAATAAAGATAAGGAAATTGAGAAACCTATATTGCCTGAATCTAAACCACATAACAATGAAATGTCTTTAGGTTGTCAAATTGATAAGTGTATAATTACACTTATTATCATATTAATTTTATACAATAACCACTATAGTTTTAGTCATTTTTATACTTCATATAAAAGATTTCACGTGTTATGTAGTTGTTTTTTATGCAAATGCAGAAACTAGGTAAATCTTGGAAGTAAAATGAGCTAAAGTGGAATTCTATGAAAAAAGAGTGAAAAAGGTGCAAAAAGATGCGTAGAACTTATAGATTTGGCTTAGGATCGAAGCTGTCGAAGATTGGTGAAGTTACAAGAAGAATTTTAAGTAAAACTCAATTCACAGTTGCAACAATCATTCGCGGTCATGACTTGTTTACTTCAGAAATAGAAGATTGCCAATCAAAGATTCACGATCATGACATGAGTATAGCGGTCGCGACATGGACCTTTTTCTGGTATTATCTTTTTAACTAACAAGCGCTAGATAAGCATGATCAACCGCTATCAACTACCAACAAACAGACACCTATCAGGAGTCAACCAATCATGAAAAGGTGCTTATCCATTATGGATTATATCAAAGCTTCTCAACCAATCATAATGAAGAGATGCAATCTTTCACCAATGTGTACCCTTCGTTTGGATAGATGCGAAACTTCAAACTCTATAAATAGGGCTCCAAACCTTACAATTTCACGCAGAGAGATAGTGTGAAAATATTAGAGTGCATGAGAGAGATATAGTGTGTGTATAGATAGAGAGTTCACTACGTTCTTAAGTGTTAGCGAGAAAATGTTTAAATGATTCAAATCCTTGTTTCGATCACTAGATTTCTCTACGTTCTCGAGTAATTGTTGTGTAAGTGTACTTGCAAATCTCTTATCAATAAAAGTTTTCATTCTTCAATATTCGTTTGTTCGATATTCGCAAAGAATAGCATCCTAGCGGAGGTTCTGTACGGGTCGAGACCTAATTCAAAGTAGACGCAGGAATTGTGGGAATTGATGACTCCCATTAAAGAGTGGATACAATTTGATCAACTTTAGCTTTCACTTACATACCTTACAACTTTGCTTTGCTTTCTACTTATACTTTCTATTTCGATGTTTATGATATGTCTATGTGTCATAATGCTTATTTCATGTTAAGTCATTCATTTTAATCAAGTTATATGCGTTGGAGTTAATTTTAAGAGTAGTTTTGGGGTTAACTATATCATGTATAATCACTTGATTTGTGATATAATGCTATTTAGTAAGCCAACATTTTTGGAATGGTAACTTGCTAAATGTGGCTATGTGAGAGCAACCCGTACTAAGCATAATATTGATGTTATCCAGGTTTATATGATAGTCTTAATTCATTTGCTCTAGATCTAGAAAAGTCATTTCATGTGTTGCTCTGCGGTGAATAATTGAACATCTGAGTATTTAGAACCGAGTCTGTTAGATTAGTTTAGTGAGTCGTAACATCTTTGATGAACTTGCATGTTTTCTCTACTATACTTGTTCATAGTGAAGATTCTATATATTTAGATTCTCTAATCTTCCACATCTATATTTACTCAACTTTTCATTCTAACCCTCCTATCCAAAAATATCAATACATATTATTTTCCTTATCCTTTTTCCTTATTTGATCTTTAGAACTAGTCCTTCCCTGTGGGATCGTTATCATTTAAAACTACATAGCAACTGTATACTTGCAGTTATCATCATTTTTCTATTTGATAAGAGGTACTGACGACACCTATACTTTATGTGAACAAGTTCTTGGCACTATTGATATTTAACCAAACTCTTCATGTAAAAGTTATTAAACTTATCAGTAGAAAAGTGGCGAATAAGTTTTTCATGCCGTTGCCAAGGAAGGCAAGTGCGTTCTAGAGATCGAATTGTCCGGGGAAGGCAATTATATTTAATACGTTTGTTTTTCTAAGTTTTTCTAGGTACAAAGTCTAAAATTTGAAGAATTTGAAGAATTAAAGAAGATCGTGACCATGACATACATCTCACGCTCGTGAAGTTATACAACAAAACCTTATGTTCATGTTTTAAAGGAAATCACAATCGTGATAGGCCTTCGCGATCGCAACATGGGCCCTGGTGTGAGCGGGCGACACGGAGCGGTGGTCCGAGAGCGCGCGGGTTTCATAGGTGCGGTCCACCGGGGTGTTTTGAAAAAAAGGAAGAAAGAAAAGCACCGGGTCTGGGACTCGGGGAAAAGGTTAAAAAAGAGAAAAAGACGAAAACGTTTAAGATCGGTTCGAACCCGAATCCACCGTCTCTCAATGTGGAGTCGCCACCTGGATTAGCTCTTTCCAGGAATTAGAGTCTTGTGAGGCTTAATGTCCGGGGGACGGCCCACCAAGACACAGAGATTCGGGTCCGGGATAAGTTGCTTATTTCTTATTGGATCACATTAAATTACATCTACAGAAAACCGTTTTCTTTTAATTGTGCATATTCACACTTATATCATTTTTGGAGTTAAATGCATGATTCACGTATTGCGAAATATAAACCATCCACAGAGCGAAAAAATAAACCATCCACAAAAACTGTAAATAAATGCGGAAAGTAAATGCGGAAAATAAAATTACAAGGCTTTAAAAATCGGGGGATGCAACCGCCAGCTAATCTATTAATTACATTTCCCGAAAATTAAAATTACGATACCCGAAGGAAAATTAAAAATCCTAAACATACATCTAATCCTAATCTACCTGAATCCACAAAGGTTAGCACAGGGGATAACACGTATGTTCGGTTTTGGATTTAGTGAGGCCCGCGTGGCCTAAAAACAATCAATCGCGATATCGTTTATTGTTTAAATAAAACCGTTCATTTTATTAGCACATTGGTTGCTCATTTTAATTAATGAAATTGCTCGCATGATAAAAAGTGTGGTCTGTTATCCAGGAATATGTTTTATTCCCTTCGTGGGGGTGTTCTAACATACATCTTCTTATGATAAAGAAAGAGAT
>CATIWQ010214569.1:0-15191 GCA_949673415.1 Euphorbia schlechtendalii
ACTACACTTATGTTTTAGGAAGCTAAGAAAGTTGATGTAACTCGGAGCTTTACCCGATTAAAATTAGTTTTTGCTATGTTTTGCTTTATAGGGTATTATGTATGTATAAGAGAAATGAAAGGTGTTTATATTAAAAAAAAAATATCAAGTTTAAAGTGTTATTACAAATATAATTGAAGAGGCAATTTTGATCACGTCTCACTTTGGAGTCAATTAGGATACTAAGTTTGGATTGAATCTGGACTGGATGTACAAAGTTTGGAAAAGCTTAACTCAGTTCATAAATAGTTTTTTAACTGTCTTATCAAAGTGATACAATTTAAATTAAATAAATTAATTGTAAAATTAAATTCATCGTATCAAATTATGAGACTTGATAGAAAAATTATGCCAATAAATATATTAAAATGTTATATATAAAAATAATCAGACCTAATCTAATCTCAAGTTTAATCTATAAAACTTCGTGTTTTAGTAATTTGAGTTAGCTCGTGTATGACAAAATAAAAGTAAGATGTAGAAGTTAAATCCAAAAAAGTGAACTTTTAAGAATGGTAAACAAGTCTACTAACAAAATTCAAAAGGGTTATTTTTGTATTTACTATATTTTCTCATAAAATTTAGGCTTTACAAATTCTTAATTTTGCAAAACTTAATAATAAAAATCATTTTCTTTCTTTTACATGAAAATGAGAAACATTTTTTCTTTTTACCATTTTTCAAGTTGACATTGTCAACCCTTATAATTGCATTCTCTCTCTTATTTACTTTGAAATTTGCAATTTCAAACGTCTATATCTCACAAACCGTTGATTTTTTCAAATCGACGCTTTGAAATATTTTATTTGTCTTAATTTTATCTTTAAAATGAAATACACTTTGATTTTTTCGAAATATATAATATTTTATACAGTGTATAATTATAGTGTAATGCCCTTTATACTATTTTTCCATTAAGGCATTACAAATAGTAGTATAAAGATGTATAATGAATTTATTTAGTTTTTTTTTCCTCCTTTATGTTCATAATAGTACTGATTTTCCCATAAAATCATGGCATGAAGACCTTAAGCTTAATATGTAAGCTCCTATACAAGGTATAATAGTGGTTATGTTTATAATAAAACTCATTTTCTAGTTAAAAAATAATTTATTGTAGTATTATACATAATATAATAGTTGTTTAATAGCCGTGATTACTACTTTTTCATGAAGGCGTTATATATGATGTAAGATGTGTATAATGTATTCAATATAATGTTTTTTAAAATACATTATTATACCACTCTTATACATTGAAAAATTATTATTTTTATTATATTGCTATTATACTATTTATAAGATTGCGATAAATATTTTATTTTTTCGAAAAATTTAATGTGTATGTCATTTTAAAGATAAAATTAAGACAAATAAAATATTTCGAAGCATCGATTAAAAAAATCAACAGCTTGTGAAATATGGAGGTTTTAAGTTGAGAAATTCAAATTAAATATGTTAGAGAAAGTAGTTATAAAGAAAAATGGGTAAAAGGAAAAAAAGAATAGAATAAAATGGCAAAATGACTATTAATTCTTTATTGCTGTAAAAACAATAAAATCTAACTTTTTTGGATATATAATTAAATTACCCAATTCAAAAGTAGAACAACAAATATCTTGTATTAACGGAGTAAAGTTAAACCAATTAGATTTTAACATATGACATTGAAGGGATAAAATGAGTCATATTTATTAATTTTAAGGGAAACATGTAACATTCGAAAATTTAGAGGATAAATAACTTTTAATGCCTAGTTGAATGGAAATAACTTTTTATACTAAATTGAACGGCCAATGTCTGGATTTGATTTTTTTTATTTCCTTCTTAATCACACCGTCATGAGTATTTTTTTTTTTTCTAATTTTAACTTCTTTACACTAATTCATCAACAATTCCTTAAACTTGAAAATTTTCTACGGATGCCACCTTGAACTTTTTAATTTCAATTGACAAAATTGCACCAGTTTACCCTCTCAATGTCACGTTCATATATCAAATTCTGGTTGGTTTATCTTTTCAAATATATAATTTTTATGACTTTTTTTCTTCACAACAAAAATTTAACACATGGTATTGAGGAGTCAATTTGATTTATTTTTACCAAGTTGATAGTGCACAGGAGTAATCAAAAACTTTGAAAAGTTCATCCGGTAGAATTTATACAATTTTCATGGGCCTTTAATTTCATAAAAGCTGAGATTTGCATGCGTTAGATAAAACCAATTATTTAGCAACGTTCAAATCTTTGGAGATTACTTTCGCTGTTCAAGAGAACTAGATGTGCAAACATATAAACTCTTTTGTAAAAGGCGGTCAAGGGGGACGTTTAGGCGGTGCCTAGGCAGAGTTTTTTGAAACACCGTCCCGATTTTATATATCGGACGGTCAAGGTGGAAATTGTCGTCAAAACTCAGAATAGTGTTGCCAAAGACCAGAAATGTGTTGCCAAAGTATAAAAAATGTCACGAAAGATTAAAAATGTGTCGCCAAAGCCTAGAAAATTGTTGCTACATGATTTTATAAATTTTATTATGTGAAAATAAATGTGTTATTTAAATTTATTATTTTAATTCATTAATAAATATTAAATATTTTAAAATATTAATCCGACTAATTGTTTCATTTTAGTACGCCTTCCTTAAAGTAAAAGCTAATGAAGAATTTATGTGCAACCTAGTCTACGCTCGATTTGGGAGAAATACTATAAAGAGGCACATGCTGTTGTGTATATAATTGATGCTGCTTGCCCTTCTCGTTTTGAAGAGTCAAAATCTGCATTAGGTGGGTGATGTTCACTGATTTTGAGAAGCACGCTACTTTGATTTTTTTTGATTACTCATGAATTCTTAATTACTGCCATTGTTATTTATATTGTCGTTCCTTTTTTATCTTATTTGAATGTTTTGCATTACTAGTTAGCTCTTATTAGTTCGATTTCAGTCAATGTATTTCTGTGTAGCTGCTTGGCACTTAATTTATCGTGAATAACATTGGCCTAAACAGCATATAATTTTTATTCTAGCGCGAGTTTATTGTGCACATTTGTTTATTTTAGAATCTCTAAATCTGTATTCAAGGATATGAAGTTGTAGATAATTGTTTCACAACTTGATTATTTTCTTTAAATTTCTCATTAAGCGATAACATTCTTCTTTTGTTCTTCTATAATGTAGGTGTTGAATCTGCTTATGAAGATGATGAGAGCAATACTTCACATGCATGGCGAGTGGTTTAAACTTCAAATGTGTAAAGATCGGTTTGAAAATCTTTTGGAAACACTACACACTTTTAGTAGCGTTATTTTTAGTTTGTATGGTATTATGTATTTTTTAGTTCTCGTTTGAATTTGTATATAATTGAATATTATGCATTATGAATTATATAAAAAATGAATTTCAATTATTTTGAACTATAACATCAATTAAGTGTTTTATAAATGTGTTGTAATAAGCGTAAAAAGTGTTTCGAATGCGACATAAGTGTTTTTCAAAAAGTGTTGCGAAAACTGGACATGGGTGTTGCAAATATGCTAAAAGTGTTATAAGAAAAGTGTTGCGAATAAACAACAAAAGTGTTGCGAAAAAAACTAACGAACGTTAACGTTAACGGTGACAGGTATTTTTTGCAACACAACATAAAGCGTTGCAAGTACTAAAAAAATGTTGCGAAAAGTCACTTGTCGCAACATTTTTCTTAGTGTTGCGAGAAAAAAAATAAGTGTTGCGAAAACGACTTTTCACAAGGGAAGCATTACCAACGACTTTTTTCACGGAAAAGTGTTGCGAAAAGTGCTTTCGCAACACTTTTGGCACTTTAGGCAACATTTTATTGTTGTTGCAACAAACCATCTATGATGTAGTGTGATGCATTTATCAACTTTGAACTTGTCTAAAAAAATCAGTTGTCATCCTGAATTTTCAAAAGTTTCAGATACCCCCTGAACTTGCGAAAAATGCACCACCATCTGACTGGAGAGAGAAAAATTAGAAAAACGATTTCTTTGAAAAGTAAAATCAATCAAAACATATGTGACAATGTGAGGCAAATTAGTACATTTTAAAAAAAATTCAAGATGACAAGTGATAATTTTGAACAAGTTCAGGAGTAATAGATACATTAAACCTAATTTAAACCCGACATATATTTAACTCGGGTCACTTCGGGTTTGGACCAGGTCGAGCCTAATCTTCAATTACCTTGCCCAAATCCATCCCATGAAAAGTGAGCATGAACGGGTCTTGCAGTTCAACGGTTCCATGTCCATGTCTAGTTCAGGTCTAGCTAAGAGCAAGGAAGATCTAAATGTATATATTAAAAATTCAGCTATGTGGACTAATTGTTAGCAAAACCGATCCTTCTCATTTAATTATGTTGATCAATGCTCTTTGTACTATCAAACTCTAAAATCCAATTTATTTACAAATAAGCAAAACTTGTAGTCTGATTGATTTATGAGTTCCCCATAATTTTAGAAGAGACGCAAAAGATCTTCTTTGACCACCATTTTCATTCACTATCAATATTATCTTAAGAAAAAAAAAAGAGACACAAAAGTTTGTTGACATTAAGCATTATTGGGAGTAAAGATTCATATTGTGAAATATGAATAACAAAAATCTAATTATCTACCTCATCTTCCTTTTTTGTTGAATATTTCAAGCCCTAATACATCAATACCCCTTAAGTTGCTCAGAAAATTCGATGCCACCCTCAACTTTCAAAAGAATCAGTCACCCTCCTTAACTTGGTAAAAAAGACCAGTTACCCCCTTAACTTGGCAAAAATGCATCAGTTAGCCTCCTCAATACCACGTGTCAGAATCCGGTTGGTTTGACTTTTTAAATATGTCATTTTTCTGATTTTTCTTTCTTTAACTAGAAGTTGACACGTGGCATTGAAGGGGCAAACTGGTGCATTTTTGCCAAGTTAAGGGGGTAACTGGTCATTTTTACCAAGTTGAGGAGGGTAATTGATCCTTTTGAAAGTTGAGGGTGACATCGAGTTTTTTGAGCCAATTTCAGGGGTATTGATGTATTAGGGCTTGAAATAATCAACAAAAAAAGGAAGATGAGTTTACAGTACTCTCACTTGTAGCTTTATTAGAAAACGATGTAGCATCCACATTCAACGATGTAGCATATCATTCTGAATCTTTTAGCAATAAGAGTTATCTATGGTTGGTGGCAATGCTTTATGAACTAACCACTGTAACAACACATAGAAAAATCTTTTGCTAATTTTAATATATTAAAAAAATTAATATAAAATTTTAAAAAACACATATCTGTTTAATTCTGGGTCCCAATTAATTTCTACCTCGTTCCATATACCATTTTTTTCGACTAGCACCCAACACTTTCTAAAACATTGTATTTAATATATCATGCAATTTAATGAAGTTTAAAATCAACTCTAATTGCAAGTTTACCATTGATTTAAAAAAAACACTCATTTTGTGGGATTTCCTTTTCATATATAAGCTTGACTTTTCTTCAGTTTTTATGTTATACAGTTTTAGTTTTTCAAGTTTCAATAAAATCAATGTAATGTATTTCTACTGTAAAACATGTTTCATTTCTACATAAATAAAAAAGAAGTTCAACCATATTTCTGTAATGTGAGTAAAGTATTACGTGAACTGACAGGGACGGAGTTGGGGGAGGGCACGTAGTGGTCGGAAATCACATGGAGATACATCCACCTTGCCCCTGCAAGTAAATGCCCAAAACCTATTGAAGGAGCAGTGTCAGCTTTAGGTTGAAGACGATGATCCTGTTTTTTTTTTTTCTTTTGTTTAATACTTAAATTAGTTTAGTCAAACGACAGCGTTTATTAGAATGTACAAGCTAAAACTAAGATTCCCAATGACCCAAAAACCATCTTCTTTTTCGGTCCTCTGTCCTTGTTATTCTTTTTAAAAGAATTTCCTTGTATTTTTTTATTGGACTTGAGAGCTAATAATTTTTCTGTACTTCTATTAACTTTTTTAAAGTTTCACTTATTTTGTAACTTGTTGGGGTTTTTTTGCGTATGTTTCTAGTTTCCTCTAGTATTTCCTCCTTTTAGTTTAGCTAATATACATTAACATGTTAATCACTAATTTTTATTAACCTTTTACTCACATATTTTGTTGCTTGATTATTTTTGAAAAAGTCTAATCAAGTATGCAATTTTGTGTATGCACTTGACAAATTAATGAAAAAGATTCCTTAATGTTGAGGTCAAACATTACTCTGTTGATTCAATCCTTGCCATCACCCCTGCGGTGGATTGATCCTAGATCCGTCAATCCGTGAACATAAATATTACACACTTAAGTGTTGATTATTGCTAATGTTGCATGCACATGTACACATTGAACTGTTGATCTTTGCTATGTTCACTTGGTATGAATCCATTATATTCCCACATTTTTCAAGGTTAAAATACAATTTTCTCATGAAAAGAATCATGTTACTCGTGTATTTTCTGGTATAGATGATAAGTATTTTCACTGATGGAATTGTATATGAGGCTTATGATTACTTTTAACATTCATCACCTTTCCTACAAATATTTTTAATGAAAGTCGAACCTGGATCACTTTCATCTGGACCTGGGTATAAGCATGCATCCAAAAGACCCATCTAAGTGAGGTGTTTTTTTTGAAGAATTTGAAACATTGAATTTTTGAGATGTGTTTAAATAAGGCTAACTGAGAAATATGTCTAGTCCCATCCGAAATTGTAGTGGTTGAGTAATGTATATCATAAACTTTACAATTGGTAACTCATGTCTGACTTGTTCGATATGATATAATAAATAATATATAAAATAAGAAATAATATTTATATAAGATAAAATATTGATATTTTCGATGTTTTTAAGAAAGTATGTCATCTAATCTTAGTTCTGGAACTTATATTACAAATATTTTTTGTCCTTATTTTCTTATTTTAACTTTTTTTGAAATAAAGGGTTTGTGTTTTGACAATTTTATAAAAACCCAATCTCAGCCAATTTGATATTCTTTACTAGTTTAGATGATTTTGAGTTAAGCCACACGTTTTTAATTAGGCTCCATTAAGCCTGACACGGACTGGGTTTAACTGGCACGAATCTAATTTCCATGTACTCAGTTGGAATTAATGTCGTGTATTTTTAAACGTCCAAAATAATTGTCCGAAACAAATACTCAAACTATGTGAACTTTTTATGTTCTTACTAACTTTTTACCTTCTACAAAAGTGTACAAAAACAATACAGGTATGAAAAACACAAAAATAGTAAGGTAAAAGAGCATAGTTAGAAGGATACGAAATCAATGAAATAGCCATAGAATTAAAACAAACAAATGCTAAATCATGATTTTGAAAAACAAATAAACTGAAAAGGCAGCACCTATGATATAATTAGTATCTTCGTCTTCTTCCTCCTATTTATTTGTATACATTCCTGTCCTCATCTCCCGCCTTTATTTTCTGCAACCCTTCATTTTCCCATTTCCCCCCTCTTTTCTCTCATTCGCCATTTCTGCTTCTTCTCATCTCTCCATATTCTACTAATTTAATTTCAATTTTGACAATGAGGGATGAAGGAGGCGGAGATTGCACTAAATTTGCCGACACCGGCAGCGGTATTCCCCGCCCTAATAAATTCGGAAACATTATGCATTCCGATCCAAATATGTCCTCTACATTCCATGAAAACATCGATGATTTTCCAAATCGAAACAGCAGCGTTACTCCTGGCCTATTTGATCCTAATCGGATGAGCTGTGAAGGTTCTCCGATGATGATGTCGCCGTGGAATAATACCGCCGCTGGATCTAACAAGTCTTCTTGGACTCCTTTCGATGATAATCAGCAGCAAAATGGACTCATCGGATCTCTTGTTCGTGAAGAAGGTCATATTTACTCCTTAGCTGCCTCTAAAGATCTGCTTTATACCGGTTCTGACAGTAAGAACATTCGCGTTTGGAAGGATTTGAAGGAGTTTTCTGGTTTTAAATCGAGCAGTGGTTTGGTCAAGGCGATTATTATCTCCGGCGAGAAGATTTTCACCGGTCATCAAGACGGAAAAATCCGAGTATGGAAATCTTCTCCCAAGAATTTAAGCGTTCATAAGAGATCTGGTACTTTACCGACTTTGAAAGATATTTTCAAAAGCTCTATTAAACCGAGCAATTACGTTCAAGTTCGGAACCACCGTACAGCTCTCTGGATCAAACACTCCGACGCCGTTTCATGCTTGAGCTTCAACGAAGACCATACTCTGCTGTACTCTGCTTCCTGGGATAGAACATTCAAAGTCTGGAGAATCTCCGACTCCAAATGCCTGGAATCCGTCAGCGCTCATGACGACGCCGTGAATTCCGTGGTGGCGACCATGGACGCCGCGGTGTTTACAGGATCGGCCGACGGGACCGTGAAAGTGTGGAAAAGAGAAGCACAGGGGAAAACCACAAAGCACACGATGGTCCAAACGCTGCTGAAACAAGAATGCGCAGTAACGGCTTTAGCCGTGAACGAGTCGGGTTCGATGCTGTACTGTGGTTCCAGTGACGGAGTGGTGAACTTCTGGGAACGAGAGAAGCAGTTATCTCACGGCGGGGTATTAAAAGGCCACAAACTAGCGGTGCTGTGCCTTGATGCTGCAGGGAATTTGGTGTTCAGCGGATCAGCGGATAAAACAATATGCGTTTGGAGAAGGGATGGAACTGAACACACGTGTCTTTCTGTGCTGACGGGGCACACTGGACCCGTTAAATGCTTAGCCGTAGAGGAAGATGAGAAAGCCAAAGCTGGTGGAGGTCCACGGTGGAAAGTTTACAGTGGGAGCTTGGATAAGTCGGTTAAGGTGTGGAGCGTATCGGAATCGGCTCCTGATGTTAATCAGATGCAGGGGACTGACCCTACTACATCTGACTTCTAGTCCCGCCATGGTAACTTTAAACAAAATCCGTTTTGCTAATATTACTAACCATGCTTCCATTTCATGGTTCAGATGGAAGGGCATCTACTACTGATATATTATGTAATATCATTGCAGTTGAGGCGGTGGATGTTGTGTGTAACTAGTTATTATATTACAATTTTATAAAGTCATCATGTACTCTATAACTGTATTTATGTATTTTGATCTCAAAACTATCATTTCAGAAATTGTACTTTGCCATTTATTTTTCCTTCATATTACTAAAATTAAGCTTTTGGAGAAACAATTTACTTAAAATGAATAAAAGTAAAGGGGAGTTGCAATTGAAAAAAGATGAATATACAGCACTTTCTTTATTGTGGCATTTGAGAAATAATGATCATTTTAATCTACAACAAACCAAAGAATTAAATCAAGCTAGGAAAGAAGAAAATTAACCATATGAGCAGTTAACATGCTGGAAATATTCTATGTAACAAAATGACCACTTGGAGAACTATACTCTGTAACACAATGCACAACATAAGACCCCTCACCTATGCATAAATTTTTAGCATATACATCCCTACTATTATTGCACAATCAAATTTCAGTGTGAGAGCTTACGTGAGTGGCTTTTTGTTAGTTTATCGTCTTTGTGAAGGGTCACGCCACGTAAATGACCACTTCTACTTCCAATTGTATTCAAGTCCAAGCTCAAAGGAACTACCATATCTCCCCCTTCAAGTATTCTAAGTACCTGCCAATTCACATACATGAAATGTACCCTTAAATCATAATAAAAAACATAGAGAAGGTTAAATGCACCAACCTTTGACATAACAGGTCTGGTTTCTGGATCGGGACGGAGGCATAAAGCAGCAGCTTTCCCCATTGCCTTCAGTTGAGAGGCATACTCACGAATTTCCACTTCCAAGCATGGATCTAAAAGTTCGCATATACTTTTCAGGACATGAGCTGGCTCAGGTGCAGCTAGAGGATGAAACCAATCAGATAAGAAATGCTGACCCTCGTAAAATCCTAGCTCGCTGATTCGTTTTCCTGTCATTATTTCTAACAACACCACTCCAAATGCATATACATCAACTTTCTGTGTGACTTTTCCACCGTCTACGTATTCTGGGGCGAGGTATCTGTATTTAGACGATTTATGATAGTTATTGCTAGTTAATCATGTCAAATTTCTTTCTATGTACTTCAACACGGGATGGAGATAAACACAAATTGTGATTTGGAAATCCAGGCAAATATCAATTTGACATACTTAGCAGTAGGGTTAAAAAAGAATGGAGGAAACATTAGTACCCTAAGGTTCCAATCACTTGCTCATCTGCACTGAGATTCCATTCAGAGTGCCACCTAGCAAGCCCAAAATCAGCAACCTGAAATTATGGGAAAACAAAGCATCGCTCAAAATTCATTCAAAGTACCAATAATAAAAGCATTTTCATGATAATGAGGCTGACACTTGTGTTATATAGTATTTTTGTGTTTCTTATTGCGAGACGATCGTAGAATATAGAGAAGAGTATACACACATGCCATTTGGCATTTCAACATTAGCAGTGCAACAGATTTTCTATCTAAAATGTCATTGTCCAAGGATTTGTTATAGACTATATAGACTTATAGTTCAGCCCCTAAAATTGCACTACACATGAAGTTCACAGCATGAGGAGAGTACAATGTAGCACAGTTCTGGATGCATTATATTATGTTTCAGTAAGTTTGTGTTACAAATTGTCGATCTTAGAATACAGAACAAACACACAAGGCATGACATTTGGCATTTCAAAATCAGATTGCAACAATGTCATTGCTTTTTATTTGTTATAGTTCAGCAACTAAAGCTGATGTGGAGTTCGAAGTATTTTGTGAGTACAATCTTGCACATCTCTAGATGTATTGAAAATTCTGTTAATCATAATGGTGTAACTCTTGATTTTAGAATATGATAAGTTGGAGTTCCAATCATTTACCAGAGGCTCAAAATCATGTGTTAGAAAGATGTTACTGGGCCTCATGTCTCTGTGTATTATGCATCCCACTCTACAATCTTCATGAAGATATCTCAAGCCTCTTGCTGTCCCAATGGCTATTTTCAGCCGTGATTCCCAATCCAGCGGTGTTTTTCTGCATCCTGTCAATCATAGTAAATAAATTAGGAGCCGAAATTGTACAATGATAACAGGGTACATTTAGCACAAAATCTAATAAGCCCATCATAAGAGTAGCTGTACATAGATCATTCCACTGAAATAGGGATTACCATGCAAATGGAAGTCCAAAGACCCATTGCATATGTACTCGTATACCAATATTCTCTGCTTGCCATCAATGCAAAACCCAATCAACAACACCACGTTCCTGTGTTGAGCACAGCTCAATACCCTCACTTCCCTGCAGAAATCAGCATCTGCTTCAGTACCACCTGGCCTTAACAACTTTACTGCAACCACCTGGCCTTCCTTTAATACCCCTCTATAAACATGTCCAAAACCCCCTTGTGCTAAGAAATTCATTTCTGAGAATCCTTCTGTCGCATCCTCCAGCTCCTTGTAAGAAAATTGTCTCGGGGGTTTGCCAAAAGTTGGAGCCTTGTGCTGACATAATGAACATAAAGGAGGAGGCTTCGATGATGTTCTACCTAAAGGAATGACATTTCTAACACTTGAGCTTCCAATGTAGTCATTCTGATGGCCTCGGCTGAACCCGTTTTTACCAACTATGGTTTCTTGGTCATATTGCATGAATTTATCATGCAGAGTTCTGGAAGTTTGGGATCTGTTGTTGTGAGTATTTCTGGAGCTTGAGTTCTGACTCGTTGGGTTATTTTGATCAGACAAATGGTTTTGGGGAATCCAAAATACACTCTTTTTGTCACTAGGTAAAGGTGATGCTTGTTTTGTTGACAAAGTGAAGATCTTCTCATCTGAATAAATTGGCAACAGTGGGTCATCAAAGTGGTTTCGATCATTTAAGGGTGAGTATTTTCCTTTATTCACTCTTTCAAAAAGTGGATTTTCTTCATAGACAAGATAAGGGGGAGTTGATGTGCCATAACTTGATAATGAGCCTTCCCTAGTTCTTGAGTAGGAACTGGATTCCTCAGGACTGCTCATTGGGGTGGAATGCTTCATCCTTTGTCCTTCATCATTGTTGTAAGGGGAAGAGGCAGCAGAATAGAATGGAGTATGGGCTTCATCTGAGTGCCCTAAATCAAGCCTAACAACTTTTGCTTGAGAGCCATTCATCACCACTATGTTGCAATGAAGTTCTTCCATGCAATTTCTCAACTCTTGCTTTAGTTTTCTGTTGCAATGCAATAATTGTAGGAATCAAATTCTGAAATTTCAAACCTTTTCACTGTCTTAAGAAAAAAAAGAAAGATATATTTTTAATATCCTATACGTAGTAGGAATATAACGCACATTGCAATTAACACTAGTCGAAGTTATTAAAAGCTTCAAGCTTGTCAAGAAAAGTAGAGTAAAATTATCATTGAAACTCGAGAAAACAGGAGGAAGACAAATTGGGAATGTTAATTACACGAATAGTACCAATTACAAAAGAAAAGCTAGTAGCATCAGATATAATCTGATCAAGGAGACGACAAGAAATATCAGTTTCTGTAAGATGGTAATGCATCCTTGACTCTATTAAGTGTTGACTTAGGCTATTGTAAATGTTGTTAAGTTCCAAATCCAGCATTCTTTACAGACAAACAATCCTAGTACTCCTCAATAGGAAGAGCAGACACCAATAGAGGATCTTTTGCTATCTTTATCATTATCACATCCAGGAAGAACTAATTGACACTACAGATAAGTAGGTAAGCTTTTTATATTGATGGTGTTGAATGTCTTTGTGTGACTAATGTTAAGAAGTACATCTTACATCTATTACTCTATCTCCACTTAGCTCAGCAATTTTCTGGATCTTTAACAATTCAAGCAACGGTTCAATTACAAGGAAGGGGTATTAATACAAACTGTCTTCCAAAAGGAATTTAATTATAGATTGTCATAGGAAATATTAATTCGATAGCTTAGAAACAAGAAACAATACTTTTTTTCTAATGTATAATTACTTGTCCAGTACCACCCAGTTGGCGCAATTGCGCTTTGCTTCCGCTGCTACAACACTGCCAGATGCACCTGACACAACCTTAATCCTCACTCCCACCTACAATCAACGGACAATCATTAACGAGAAAAAGTAATGGATATAATATATCTTGCATAGTACACTTTAACTATTCATGCTATTACAAAAAAAGAAGTTAAAAGACATCTTTTCACATAGAATCAACTCTTAATTAGAGCAAGTATGCTTCGTTGTAGCAATAAAAATAGATATTTAATACACAAGCAATAATTTTCTAAGAGCCATAATGCATGGTGAGATTCCCGGCCCCCTAATTGATATTGAAACAAGCAATTTCCAAAGCACATGCCTTACCCCACCATCATTGGCTTAACTTGTTTGTATCTGGAAGCAGCATTTCATGATTAAATGCCTGTTTCAGACTGTGACCAAATACATACAATAAAATAATACAAAGCCCAATCTTGCTCTGTTCTTTCACCCAATCAAAGCGTAAACTCTACTTTTTCTCCTCCTTTTCCACTAGAGACAAATAAAATCCATCAAGTAATTTAGATTCAGGAAACTTCTTAACAAGTCAACTTAATTGCTAAAATACGATAAGATCACAGCTACTGTTCTAATTTGTCTCCAACTACGGTACACTACATAATCAGAAATTCTAATCAACCATATAGAATTGTAGAAGAAACACAATTACGAGGGCAAAGGAGTAAATTTACGTGCGCACCTCAATTTGGTTATGAAACTGAAGCACCATCTGAGAACAAGACTCCGAGATTTGGCAAATGCGATCCGGCAAAATCTCCCGGTGACTGCTCCCGCATTCGCCGCTCCATTTGGGAAAGCTCCAGAATCTCTTAACTAAATAACATTTTGTACGCGTCAATAAACGCACGCACACAAATTGGAAAAAAAAAATCAGAAATTAGAACCACGGAATTACCTGTTTTGGTGTTAGAAAGTATGGCGAGTAATGTTATACAATCTCCGGAATGAACGACGTGAGTGAGAGCCCAAGCAAGCGCAGACTTGGAGATCACCTTCTCTGCTTTAACGGCGACAATCACCTTATCAGTTGCAGAGAAGGCGGCGCGCCGAGTAACGCGTGGTTCAATTTCCGCCGGGAACGTAAACATGTGGCCGTTGAATTCCAGTTGCCGGGAATTTTAGGAACCTTTAATTTGAGAACATAAACAAACTTTTTGGCTCCACTGGTTATTTATACGATATCGTGTACAGTTCACAGATGGTAGATTGGATTTTCCAATCTGAGGGTATTTTTGGAATTTAATTCATAATTTCAAAACATTTTTACTGATTATAGTTTAAGAAATAGTGCTACTCAGGTGAATTTTTTTTAAATCAATAAAATATTTATTACATTGTTGAAAGAATTAATTTATTTCTTATATTCTTGTATAAATTTCTATTTCTTTTGATTATTACTTATAATTTTATTTACATTTAATTTTCTTTCATATTAAAATACAGTGATAGATGATTGAAAAAATTTTAAATTTCGTTGCCGACCATGACCTTACTTTGCTTTCTATCACCATTGGATCAATCTTAACACCATTGATCTAATGATGAGAAGAGGTAAAGTAATGGAGACTTTGTTTTTAACAAAGTCACTATAGAATCTATTAAGTTTCGCATTGATAATTTTATAATGATAAGTAGAAGGGAAATGAAATGTTGATTATAATGACAATCTTTTGTAATAGATGATGTATCACGTAACATTAGAATTTAGTTTTGGAAGATCCCCATATTTTTTGCATGCAATTTGTCCTTTTCAATTTCAAAAAATATTAATTTATTATTTATCATATTTTTGCATAAGTAATTCAACTTGATATATGTATACATATACATGTATATGTATACGTGTACATGTGTGTGTGTGTGTATATATATATATATATATATATATATATATATATATATATATATATATATATATATATATTACTGACAGCCCACTAATCAATGGGAACCAAAGTTTGAGCGAAGACATTGTACATATACATGTATACCTATACATATACATGTATATCTATATGTATGTATATATATCTATATGTATGTATATATATATATGTATATATATATATATATAT
>CATIWQ010214582.1:0-45305 GCA_949673415.1 Euphorbia schlechtendalii
TAAGATGCTTTGTATATGTAATTTTAGTATAAGAGAAGTGAGTTAGAGTTTGCTGAATAAAAGTACTTGTTTTCTGCGTTAATGTTTTTAAATTAATGAAGCAAGATGTAGGTGTTTCGATTTCCAACAGCCTAATCGTCATATTGATGTTATTGAGCTTTGAATGATGTCTGAAACATTGGGATCATTTTCTTACATAGAAGATGGATAATTTGGGGACTTTGCTCGTATCCTTGTTGATGGAAATATATCTGAGCCAGTACAAGATCTAATTCGGGTTGATACTTATTCGGATAAGATTTGGGTTTCCGTTGAATATGAAAATTTGCCTTCTTTTTTTCTCGACTTGTCAATCAATTCGACACACGGCTCATTTTGTCGTAAATATAACAACTGGACGCTAAAATTAAACACACGGCTTATTCATTTTTCATAAGATCATAGAGTTCAGACATACTTCTCTACAAATGAAGCATACAAACATCACTGTTTTTTGAAAATTACAAAAAAAAGAAGCTGATTCAGAACAACCAAGGAACATCGAATATTAGATATGGCGACTTTTAGAGACTTTATGTTTGTACCGTCGCTGAGGTTCTATGTTGAAGATAGCATGCACAAGATCAAGATATAGCGACAACTGGGAGAGCACGAAAATCGTGACAGGCAGGCACGTGGCGGCATATAATGGATAACTCACATACCTCAAGTTCACTTTCAGAACAAAAACATGGCCCGCACAGAACGAGACGAGCATTGAAGCTATGGAAGTGAAGAGCGATATCATGCCCATAAAAAGCTTCCTCGGCAGATACATCGCGAAATCCCTTTCTTGGAAGCGCGAGGTTATAATCGTCAAGAAAATGACAAGCGCGGTCACCGAAGAGCTGAGCGCTACAAGAGACGCAATGGCCGATACTTTGAACAGGGTTTCATGCCCAAGAATCGGCACGCCTTTGTTTTGATCGAGGCCACCTGGCACGGTCGCCGAAGTCGTGAAGGCAACCGTCGCGATGAGCGTCGCGACAAGCGAACACGATTCCGACGTTTTAGTCAGCCAGGCACTGCCGTCCTTCACCAGATGCTTATGCGATTCGGTGAAGATATCTTTCGGTGTTTTGCCTTCGTTGTTATGTTTACTGAAGAAATTCGCGGGCATGCTGTTCTTCACAAACTTGTACCACTTGATTTCCCATTGCATTTGCAGAGCAGCTCCGGGGATTAGCCACGGTTTATGATCTCCGAATTTAGCGGCAAGGTGCCAAGCGCTGTTTCCTTGGCTGTCCACTTTACGGAAAACGCTTTGTTTTAATATCGATTTTTTTAATAACATTTGGAACATATCGGTTTGCCTGTGCTCGACGGCTAGCAAAACTACATTCTTGTTATCGGCGTCAAGGTCCTGCACTGCAACCGGGAAGGTGTCGATAATCTTTTCCACAACTTCCGTTATTCCCTTCCTTGCAGCGATCAGGATCGGTCTCTCCCTTCTTTTGAAATTGCCAGCTGTGTTATTTCCGGTTCTCGGAGGCAATTCTGGGAAAATAGGAAAAAAAGAATCTCAGTGCATGTCAAATGACATGATAATCCATTGAGGAAAATGACAGTCTTGGCCTATACCATGTTCGTTTTGGTAAATCGTCGCGATTTGAGAATGAGAAACTGATGATGGTTCGGCAAGTCTGGGATTCTGACCGTTGTATTTGTACCTGTGCCACGATGGTTTTCCAACGAGTTGGTTCAATATTTGGACTGCCCAAATGTGCTTCTCTTTCTTTTCTCTTATTTCCTTTATCTTTGATATGCCTAAATGTTAATACATTGTTAAGAATTAACACCCGAATTTCCTCTCATTCGACATGTTATAAGAAAAAAAAAGCTGTATATTTACCAAATCCAAGAACAATCAACAATGTGTCGATTATAAAACTTGTGAACTGAAGAAATGGTGCGCAAGTCGGAGGAAAAAAAGGCTTCTTTTTGTTCTTCAGTTGGTAAGTACCTATGAAAAAACAGAAACAAATGCTTTTAATTTATAAGAGGAATCAAATTGACTATAAAAATCTTATAAATGTTAGCCTACCAATGGACGAGCTACTCTCTTCTTGTGGATTTTCTTCGTCATTTAAGTAGTTGCAGATACTTTTATACCTTATTCGTGCAGCTGCCAGAACACAGGATATAAGTCGCCGAGAATTACAACAATATGAGCATAAAAAATAAATAATATATGCTGTGTGAGATTAACTCACTTATGACTTTGAATATGCTCCGGATCACATTGAATAAGTTCATACAAGTTGTATAATTTTGTGGATATTTTGGACTTAGGTCTATCGATTGGTCTCGGTATTCATACTCCACAGGGTCAAATGGTTCTTCCTGATGCTTGTCAACTATCATATCTGTAACTTACCGATCAACGAAAGCACATGATGAAGTGTAAAATTTGATGACTAGAAACAAGATCCGGCAAATAAATCAGAAATCCTTACAGCGGTAGATTAGACGATCAAATGGTCGAAGGCGGCTGCCGCTTTTGAAAGCATTGGATTTTCCAGCCAGAACATGGAAAGGTGACTGACCATTTTCATTCACATAACTTTTCAAATCCGGATAATAACGTATAATTTCACATGCCAAACCTGCCACATGCAAGGAATCAAAATCTCGAATCTTTTGTTGCAGGAGAGAAAGCCAAGACAAAGACAACACAGCGCATATTTACGTACCAAAGTATTCTGCAGAGATGGCGCGGTGAAGAATCGTGTCGCCGCTTCGTTTCCTGCACAAGACATAGTCGACATCTCCACTCGGTTGTTTGTGAAGAAAATGGAGGCAGAGGAAGGCCTGTTTCTTGCCATGAACAACAGCCATGAAAAGAGGAGTTTCCCTTTCGAAATTCCGAGCTTTAACGAGACTGGGGTCACGTTTTACGAGACAGTGGCACATCTGAACATCCCCAACAGCCGCGGCTAGATGGAGGGGAGTGTTGCCTTGGTCGTTCTTGGTGTGAAGGACAGTTGGTGCGTTGGATCCTATGATTTGGACAAGTTTTAAGACAACCTGGGTTTGGCCATCGGAAACTGCAAGATGGAGAGCAGTGTCTTGTGTCTTAGTAAGTTTAGCAGACTGAAGATTCGGGTTCTTTTCATAAGCTTCCGCAACTTTATCCCAGTTTCCCTGAATCGCACTTTCAAATAATTTTTGTTCTTCTTCCATTTTCTTGCTATAATCTCAAATTGTTACCAATCTCACTTTGAAGGAGCAGAAAAGCTTACTGAAGGTATGTTATATAATATCTATCAGTAAACTAATAATAGAACAATTACTTTTGTGCAAATTGCTTGCACAGGTGAGCTAGTATGGTAAAGTTCTGATTCCCGCAATTGATTGTGAAAGAAGCAATCTAATGTTCTTGTAATTCTTAATTTATTAATTCTTAATGATGTCACTTTCTTTGATCCGTTTCTTAATCCCTCAATAAGTTTTCGTTTTCTTTTAACCTTTTCTTGATTCCACTGATTAGGTTAAGATCTAAATAATGTATTGGCATCAGATAAAAGAAAAAAATTGAGCTTAGATGAAATTGCAACTCAATAACATGCAGTGCTGCTCAAAATTGAATGTGGAGCAAAAGATTAGAGCAACTAGAATAGCAAATAACAACCACTAAACCTAACAGTCTCTTAAGTCTCAATTGATATGTAAGATCATTTTCGTTTCATCCCTAACATTTTCTTATGAGCAAAGTCTACTGCAATTCTGACTCGTAAAGTATCTAAGATCATAAACGGAGAAGTTATCCCAATATATGATCTTTTTAATCAGGTTTATGTGGAGAAAGGTGTGAAATTGTAGCGGCTTCTCTAAGATTTAGGATAAGCAGAATCTGTCTTTTGTGTGTCATTTTTCTTTCTGAAGATTGGTTTTTAAATGCTTTGAATGGGGCGATTAGTTTGTTAACAAGAGAGGTTTTTCAAGATTTTTTTTTTTTTTTGAGAAATTAGGAACATTTGGTTTTTGAGGAACCCGGGGCTCGAATCAGATCCCTAATTTCATCTTAATCATTTATAATGGTCTTGATTTTTCAAAATAATTAGATTGAAATGAAAGAGAGGAAGAAGATGGTATGAATGAATAAATTAAAAGATTATGGATTGTAGTGAAATAATTTCAAGGGGGTTTTTGATATTTTTTAAATATATGTCACGTGTTATCACTTTTTCATTGGTTTCACTTTTCAAAATTTTACATCCTGTCGTGTGTGTTGTGCACTCTCCAAAGTGAGAGTGGTTTAGTTGGATTGATGGGGTTAAGCGGTTCTTTTTTAACAAATTGTGGGAGTAACTAACCCTTTTATAATTTGAGAGTAACATCCGGTTAGTTAGACCAAGTTGAGGGGGTAATGATGCATGTGGCCTAAGAATGTAATGCGAGTGAAACCACGCTTCGCGGCCAAATACACTGCATGGATTTTAGTTGCTCCATTCTGCTGCAATCGAGATTACATTATTGCAAATATTTGCAATTATTTGTTTCTTGCTGCAAATTATTGTTTGCCAAAAAAGGCTAGTGTTGCTTGCCACATGGGAAAATATGTCATTTTTCTTTAAATACACTGAATGGATTGTTGTAACCTCATTCTGTTGCAACTGAGGCATTCATATAGTTGCGGTTAGTCATACCAGTTGTTTTCTTATAATTACTATATATGTTTCGAAAATTTATTGTTTGTAGGGGTTGACTGAAAGTTGTTTCCTTTGACTTTTGAGTATCTTAAAATATGCCAAAGCTTGAGGTAAATGAATTTTCTGTGTCATATAAAAGAGAAAAGGACACAACTAATGTCTGTAACTGTACATAGTGTAACAAGGTTGGAGTTTGTTCTCGCCGGCACTTGAGCACTTCGCGGAGTGGTGCGAACTTCATGTGCTAAGTAAGCCTTGATGTGGGAGTGTCGCAGCGGAAATGGGATGTGCGTGTTGAAGAACTAGCGAATGCACAAAGATGTAGAGAGGCTAGGGAGAACAAGAGAGTTTGGAAATGTAGATTGTATTACAAGATAATGTAATTATAATGCACTTGATGCCAAGTATGGAAGCATGCATGAAAATGAGGTGAGGAGGTCTATTTATAGTGTTGGCACCTCCTCAACATGTGGCTGAGGTTTATTTAGCACATTCTACTCTATAATAGCCTGCTAAGTCGGTTTGTCCATTCTAGATGATTTAAGTCGGTTTAGTGACAGAATCTAGACATTTCCTTTGCAAAACTGCTGTCTCTGGAACATTCTGGCGGATTTTAGCAAGGAAATTGGGTTTTACAGCATTCTGCCTGTTTTGGGATGTGCTGTTGCGGGCTGTATGCCATTTTTGGCCAATTTATCGCAAAGCTATGCCTTCCCTTCATTTTTCCTTGCACAATACTCGCGTCAATGCATGCTAAACATCCCTCGGACATTGTCATGCACTTTGCCACATGAGCGCACTTGTCTTTGGCAGAAGTTGCGAGTCTTCTTCGCATCTTGTCACGAGGCTTCGCATGCGATGCTTGGTTGCCATGTCCTTACACGTATTCCATCGCACATGGGCAGCAAGGGGTTGCAAAGCGAGATTGGCTCTCCGTAACATTCTCCCCCACCCAATTTCGCGACATCCTTGTCACGAGTGAGCCTTGATGATTTCTTAGCTTGCAATGGTTTTGCTCTTTACCATCTTACCTTCGATGGACATTGTGCTTAACCTCGTGGTGTTTCACAAGTTGAATGCTAGAGATCATTGGTGTCGATGACCACTTTCTTTTTAATGGAACTTGGAGTACTTGGTCTCTATTGTGCAGCAACAAGATATTTTCCCAAGAAAAAATGATGTTAGATACTTCTCGGAAAAATTTTAGTCAAAAGATTACCTTGTTGTCTAGGGCATAATGGTTAAGTCTTGCTTCCCACGCCATGCTCCGATCTGTAGGGGTACACTCGTCGTTGTACCCATGATGGGTTGTATTGCAGAGTTTATCACTTTGGCAGCTCCTCCGCTCAACTTGATATTGAGGCCAAGGCGCTTGGCTTCTTCAATGTTGATGAAGTTGTGTGTCACACCCGTGTCCAATAGAGCGCTTGTGTGTTTGCCACTGATGACGATATCAACATACCATAACTCTTTGCCTATCATAAATTCATCCACGGGTGGTAGCTTGCCCAAAGCTTCATGGAGATCCTCCCTCATGCGTTCCCTTTCTTTGATATTTCGGGACTTCTTCTCTTGAGGGGGCATAGGAGTTGTAATGTACTAATACGACGAGACTGATCTTTCGGTTCAATTTCCTCGTCATCATGGTTTGCGGTTATCGCATAGAGCTTCTTTTTATTTGGACAATCCCTTGTCCAATGAGCTCCGCCATAAATGAAAAAAGGACTAGGAGGTTTGGATTTGCGTACCTTTGTTGGGTCGTCCTTTCCTTCGGATGATTTTGATTGATTGCCATCCTTACGGTGATGGTCTTTTATATAGCGATCCTCTCCATCGCTTTCTTCAAATGTCTTGCCCTTCCTTGGATGTGAGGAGTAGTCTACCATGTTTTCCACAATTGTGATGGCTTCGTCGAGGGTTTGTGGTTTTCCCCTATTGACTTCAGCCTTTGCGTAACCCTTTAGTCCATCCTCGAAACGGATTAAGACCTCATTGTCCGGCATCCCTTCTACTTCGAGGAGCAAGTCGTTGAATTCCATGATGTAGTCCGCAAGGCTACCAGTTTTCCGCAATCGCCAACGTTTTTTTATGGCTTCTTTGCTTGCGTTAGTGGGGAAGAACTTCTTTCGCAACCCAGACTTGAATTGTTCCCAAGTCTTAGTGGCTTGCCCTCCTTTCTTGGCACTCATGCATCTCCGTCTATACCACTGTCGGGCGGAGTCACGGAGGAAAGATTGGGTAGTAGCGATAATCTCACCCTCGATGATGGCTAGACCATGTAGGTACTGATTCATGCTGATGAGAAAATTCTCTACAGTGGCAGTTTTGCGACTTCCATTGAAGTTCGCAGGCGTTTGCAATATTTGCATGGGAATGGGCAGAGCACTAGAGATGCTTCCACTAATGGGGCTTTCAGTTCAACAATCCTTCGCTGTAACTCTTGATTCTCCGTATGTAAGGCCTCAACTCTTACCACTAACGCTGTATTTCTTGCTTCCAAGGCAATATATTTCTTATCTCCAATACGTGCAATCTTTTGACAACGAAAACACGAAGATCATTAATAAGTTGTTGACTCGCATTTGGCATACCTTCGTTTTCTTATAATGGCGTGTCGTAGTTATTCGACATGTCTCCCAAGCTAGCATGGAGGTCTGCTACGTGGGACTCCAAAGCGATAAGATGAGACTTCGTATCATCCATTGCTGGAGCTTTGGATTTGTCACATTTCGATGATATATGAGTGTGATCCTCGCTACGTCTACGAGCTTGCTATTGCTTGGTTTTGGGCAACTACGTTCTCTCTCTCGTCAGCCATTTGTGCAATGTTCATCTTCATACACGGGGTAGGAACTTACGCTCTGATACCACCTGTAATGAGGTTGGAGTTTGTCCTCACCGACACCTAGGTGTTTCGCGAAGTGGTGCGTACTCTATGCGCTCAGTAGGCCTTGATGTCACAGCAGAAATGTGATGTGCGTGTTGAAGAACTAGCGAATGTACAAAGATGTAGAGAGGCTACAAGAGAGTTTGAAAATGTAGATTGTATTGCAAGAGAATGTAAGTACAATGCACTTGATGCCAAGTATGGAAGCATGCATGAAAATGAGGTGAGGAGGTCTATTTATAGTGTTGGCACCTCCTCAACATGTGGCTGAGGTTTATTTAGCATATTCTAAGTATATTCTACTCTAGAATAGCCTACTAAGTCGGTTTGTCCATTCTAAATGCATTCTAGATGATTTAAGTCGATTTAGTGATGGATTATGGAAGTTTCCCTTGCAAAACTACTATCTCTGGAACATTCTGGCGGATTTTAGCAAGGAAACTGGGTCTTGCAGCATTCTGCCTGTCTTGTGCTAGGCTGTATACTATTTTTTATCCATTTCTCGCAAAGCTATGCCTTCCCTTCATTTTTCCTCGCACAATACTCGAGTCAATGCTTGTTAAATATCCCTCGGACCTTGTCATGCGCTTTGCCACTTGAGCGCACTTGTCTTTGGCAGATGTTGCGAATCTTCTTCGCATCTTGTCGCGAGGCTTCGCATGAGATGCTTGGCTGCCATGTCCATGCGCTTATGCCATCGCGCATGGGCAGCAAGGGGTTGCGGGGCGAGATTGTCGCTCCGTAACAAATAGGCATTGGTCTGTTGGATTGGCTTTAGCATATATACCTATGAGGATGAAGGTCCATGACAAGGTCCATTAAAAGTAAACCACTTAACCCCCTCAACATCACGTGTTAGAATTTGGTTAGTTTGACTTTTCAAAGATGTCATTTTTCAATTTTCCGCTTTTCAACCAGAAGTTGGCATGTGGCATTGAGGGTAAACTAGTACATTTTTGCCAAGTTAAGGGAATTGCCGATCTTTTTTGGAAGTTGAGGGTGACATCCGACTTTTAAAACCAAGTTGAGGGGGGTAACGATGTATTTTGCCGTTATATATGTGTGTTCTATTGAACCCGTCATACTAGGCATGAGTAGATTCATTTGGTATAACATTAGTCCGGCATGCATTTCTCTCTATATAAAATAGTCAACGAATTTCATTCACTTAGAGATGTGTTTTGGCAAACTTGGTATGATTTAATTTAGCTTTTAACACATTCAGAGGATCAAAGAATCTTTTCGACTAGCCACCCACTGTCTATAAATTAATGATGATTCATGGCAGCATATATAAATGGGCAAAAAATTACAACTTTTATTTAATTATTTTAACATAATATATTAAAATATTCAAAAAAATTATTTTAAATAGGTTGAAAGCTGGAAATCATGTGTTTGAGTCGACCGGTTGTTCTGAAAATGGATAGAATTGGAGCTGTTATATGATGGCAGGAAGTGGGGAAAAAAGAACCCGATAGCATACAGGGATTGTGTTACTGGTATAAATGTCGTTATTAGACTATATGATGGAAAGCAATTGGGATGCAGTTGTGGACAACTACAGTGGTGAAAACCGGCAACTAAAGATAAGTGTATCAGGCGACACGGCAATGCACATTGCGGCAAGATTCGGAAAAACGGATCATATCGTACAAATGCTGAGAAAAATTGAAGAAGGTGAAGCATTCCAAATCCTAAGCATAAAGAACGATAGAGGAAATACAGCTCTCCATGTAGCAGCAGAACTCGGGAATGCAGCCATCTGCTACAGCATAGCAAGGAAAGATCCGAAGCTGTTATCACGGCCAAATCAGGAGGGTGCAACCCCTCTTTATGTTTGTGTTGCTAACGGGAATCGAGACGCCTTCTTTAGCCTTGATTTTCTTGTTCAAGAATTAAGACAAGCAGTTGCCTATTCTTTGTATAAACAAAATAACGGCTACACCATCCTTCATGCTGCTGTCTTCAGAGAATATTTTGGTATGCAAAATCACTAATTAAATCACTTTTTTACTGTTCATGGTATGATGATGTTGTCATTTCTGGATGACTTGATATTGGTAGGATTAGCAATTCAGATTGTAGACACTCATCCGGATCTTTTGAACTTTGTCGACGATTCTGGTTTGTCACCTCTTCATATTTTAGCTAGTAAACGTGAAGCCTTCGAAAGTGCTTCTCTACTTGGAAAACTTGATCGGATCATCCTCCGATGTACGCATTTCTTTCTCTCTCTTTTTTTTTTTTTTTTTTTTTGCAACTTTTCCACCTCCAGCTCTTATTGTTGATGTGAAATCTGCCCAAAACAGACATGATAGATATTATTTTATGTTACAGCATATATTATAATCAGTGGCACCACTGGGGGAGGCTAGCTGAGGCCGCTGGCAAACCCCATGAAAACGAGGTTTCCGAAGATGATGCCCTCCGGTTCTTAATATTTGTCGTTTTAGAAATTTCATCAAAACCAATAAAACATTCAATGCACTATAAAATGACTCATTTAACTCTTTTACTTTATAATAAAATTCTCTCTCTTCTTAATTACCAACTTATAAATTAATCTACACTTATTATCTTTCCTAATTAATACAAGGGTAAATTAGAAAAATCTTGTTAAAAGTGCATATTTTAAAATGATAAATATTAGGAACCGGATGAAGTATAATTTATTATGCCTTGATTATTGGTCCGCATTTACTATTCTTTTAAACTCTTTTAAACTATTCTGTTTCTCATTTACTCCACATGCATCTCTCTCTTATTAAATTTTTTATTTATTAAAAATTTATTTTAATATATTTGTTAAGGCATAATTTCATAGTTTAACTTTGAAGTCATTTAAAACAAGGTTAAATAATTAGTGTCGTTGAATTTTGATCAAATACATTACTTTTTTTTTTTTTTTAAAAGTTACTTATACCACCTCCTTGTGTTTTGATATTATTATACTATAACATCCTTGTATCTTAAATTATATGTTTTTCTATCAAAATTGTTAACATAATAAGTATTTGTTGATATATTTACTTTTATTTTGTTATTATTATGAGGTCTATAATCATAGAAAGTATTATTTTTGTAATTTATAAGACATTTTTATAAATTTCAATATATGAACTCACGAGAAAAATAACAATAAAAAAATTTTTAGAGTCATTTTAATTTGTAACATTCTAAGATATGATATATAAGACTAATTTTTGTTCATAAACATATATTATGTTAAGAAATTCAATACAAAAGGGGATCATATAAAACACAAAGAAGTTATTGTATGATAATGATAAAACACAGGGAGGAATAAGTAATTTTTCAAAATATAGGGAGGTACTAGTGTGTTTGGTCAATGGATATTATAATTGTTTACCCTTAAAATAGTTAAGATTATTTTCCATTGTATATTTCATATTTCTGTAAAATAATAATTTAATTAATCTTCAATCATTTATTTAGCAATATTTCACAATCTTTTTTAAAAATAAAACCATATGATTTGTTAAAAATGAGTTTAAGTTATATAACACTCTTTTGGCTTCAAAGATAGACAAGTCTTCGTTTTCTTCATTGACATGGCATACGAAGTAACATGTTGAAATTTAAAAAGAGCATTAAGTTTACTACTATGTCTTGAATTGATTAACTTTTATCGGCAAAATTAGTTCTAATTTTGTATTAATAATTGTTAAAGATCCTATCCACTTTTTTTTAATTTAAAATTTTTGCTATCATCATCATTGACCTATATAGTCATTTATCTTTCTCCGTGTAAATTTAGCCTTCCCTATACGCAACTGAACATGCTAATGATTACTTTTGGATGAAAACTCATGGAGTTTTTTTGCTTCTGCTCAAATATGTGAATATATGGAAGGGATAAATGTCGAGAAACTTGTTGAGAAGGAGCTAAGAAGACCAGAATTGTACAACATTACGCAACAAGAAGAGATTCTGATAACTGAACCAGAAAACAGTGGCAAACATCCAATACGCTATCGGGAAAACTCTAGAAATACACGGATTCAAAGTATTTTCAGTGAAGGTAATCAATCCCATAGCTTTCAGAATCAAGACTAAATAGGACTTCTCTCTAATCGCCATGGGTGTTTGATGCCCCTTTCAGGATATGAAATCATGAGGAATTGTTCTTGCGGCATTCATATTCCTGTTTTGTTGGAAGTAACGATGGCTTTCATGAAGCACATCCTCCTCATACCATTTTTAGCATGGTTGGAAATGGCTGGCTTCAGTCGGCTAGGTATTCACCATTATTCTTTCTAGCTGTCGTAATATTATCCAGTTAATTGCATTTTTAATCACTTTGTTTTTTCATGTCTCACCAAATTAATTGCTGATGGTTATTTTTTTTCTTTTCCATGTATGTAATATTGGAGTTCTACAGGTGCACATGAGGCAGTTGAAAGTCTTAGAGAAAAGAAAATGAGATGGAAAGTGGCGTCTGTTCTATTGAACAGACTGGTTGATCAATCTTCTATGTGTAAAACTGATCCCAGTCTCCTCTCTAATGGTCCGAAAGGCAAGAAAATCTTTTCCTTTTACCTTGTTTTGAAAGTTTACCTTTAGTCTTTCGTCATTTGTCTTGGCATGGCTATAAGCAGATGTGGAAGCAAAGAAGCTGGATACTCCCTTCTTGATTGCAGCTAGGAACGGAGTTATCGAAGTGGCCGAGGTAATCCTAAAAAGGTTTCCTTTGGCTGCTTTTGATTTGGACTCTCTGAACTGAAGAACGCGGTGATGTTAGCAGCTGAGAACAAGCAAGTCAGATTTTACCAGTTCTTACAACTGAAACATCCAGAAGAAATGAATCGAATGTTGTTGCAGCTGGACAAACAAGGAAACAGCATTTCAAGATCATATGGTTTTGTCATACACTCCCGAGCCAGCATCAGTTTTGCAAGTCCATTATTCCTGGTTCAAAGTAAACATTTCCCCACTTTTAAAATTTTTACACATTTATTCTCGACTCACAATTACATCGATTCTATCTGTAATTGCAGTCTGTGAAGATGAAGATGCCGCCAGAATTTATGCGTCTCCACAGTCGCCGTGGACTTACTCCAGAAGAATTCTTCATGAGTACATATAAAGATTTAATCAAAAGTGGCAGCGATTGGCTAATAAAAACCTCTGAGTCATGTTCTGTCATTGCGGCATTGATTACGACTGTGGCTTTCGCCACATCAGCAGCTGACCCTTCCGATCCTGAAATAAACTTGCGGAAGCTTATAGGTGTTTCGTTATTTGATTTTTACTCTATCTTTGCAATTCTCGCCCTATTCTTCTCTGTTTTTTCGCTCTTCTTTTTCCTTTCAATTCGAACATCGAGTTTCATGGTGAAAGATTTTGCTCAAGCCTTGCCTACGAAGCTTTTTCTGGGCTTGTTCTTTCTCCTATTGTCCATGATATGTATATTCACCTCCTTCTGTTTCAGACATTTTTCAAAGCTCAACAACGTTAATGAGACGGTAAGGTTTTGCGTGGCAAGTGTATATATATGCAGGGGTGGGAGTGGTGTTTTTGGCAACTTCCCTGCTTCCCTAACATGGCACCCGTTTCGAATTTAAGTTTGGTGATCGAAGTATATTAGTTTGAGAAGTTTTCATCCATTTTATTGTGTGATTGTAAGCAGTTCCATCTTTATAGTTAATATTACTGCATTTATAATTTATAGAGTTGATCAATGTAATAAACTAGTTTTGTTTTTGCTTTTTTCTTTGTGTTGACAAGTTGATCAAGTTTTTGTATCATTTATATAAATTTGATCTTTGGCATGTGTATCGATTTTATAATTCATTTTGTCATTTAAAATCATATAATAAATAAACAAGACATGTCAGCATGGAAAGTGATGTTTGTGTGTTGTAGTTTGGATTAATTTTACATTTTTTACTACTCTAATCTTATAACAAGTAATTTCATTCAATATTATAACTTCATAGTTAAAATTGACCATTTATTTGCTAGTATCGTGTTCGGTTTTCTGTTATTACAATATGATGATCAAAATAAATGAAATTTAAGCAGAATTGAAGACCATACTCGAACTGTAAGAAGAATATTAACGAGACAAATGTTCATTTTTGCCAATGAAGAAGAATCTGTTACAAAACTAAATAATTAAGTTGGTACCTGACCTTTATTTTTATGTCAAATGGATTATACACCTGGACATACTTTATTTTAGTCAACTTCAAGTTTTGAAGACTAGATATTATAAATCTGCAAATCTATGAAACAAAGTCAAACAATGTTAACAGAAAAACACAACTTCAACTGTTACTCTTTTGTGTCTGAATTGTGATATTCTCCAAATCTTGCATCATCTCTACACCTTGTCAACTCCATTGTTAACCATCGGCATTTCCGAAGTTACTAATATCTAAGCTATCAGAATGAACATTTATTTGCACACCAAATAACCGGCCCTTCCCATATTTCTTTCGCACGATTTACTTTCAACTATCACCTTCAAAACTACTCTCATTCAGATGGCATTTTCTTACGGCCTTTTCAGTTTCGTTTAGCTTGTTCCATTGTTCACCAATCATTTTACTTGGATCCCTGGAATCCCCAGGACTAATAGGATTCAGTCTTGCACGCTCCTCCACGAAGAAGAAATTGTAACCGCTTCTCCTATAGTGACAGTAACAAGGTGTCCGCTTTCAGTTTCACTTCAGTAATGCCTACCAATAGATAACTTCCTGACATAGCTGAAACAGTTAAAGAGATCTCAGAAAACGATTAAATTGCTATTTAGAATTGGAATGAACATTCTTGCTGCCTAACTTGAGGTTGATTCATGTGAGAAACCTGCATAACAAACGAAAAATGCTTCAACGCTCAAGTCAGTTGGAGATCAGGTGGGAGAATAAGATTAGTAAGAAAAAAACATTGTACTAGAAGAGAGATAAGTGGAATGATTGGTGAACAATGGAACAACCTAAACCAAACCCAAAAGGCCTTAACGTGAAAGTAAACTGAGTGAAAGGAATATGGGAAGGGTACATTTATCTGGTCATTATGATTGCATGTTTATCAATCAACAAATCGGGAAGTGCACAAGGTTACATTGGAGACGGAAGAGTTGACAAGACCTATCAACTTAACATTTTGAGTCAAACAGTTTCATGACATTGAGATGATGAAAGTTTAGAGAATATCACAATTTAGAAAAAAAAAAAAAAAAAGCGGTTGAAGTTGTTTTGTCTGTTGAAAAGTGGGAATTTATTGTTTTACTCTGTTTAATACGATATATTTAAATTTTGATAGATAATAAAGTCTAGATATCAATTTGATCATTTAGTTTATCATTTGTATTAACAGAAAATTTCACATCTCAAAAGTTGTAACATTGTGCATTTCCTGAATTGTCAATATCCAAGCTAGCTACAAAAATCAACATTCATTTGCATCGCTCCATTTACTTTCATCCAGTGTTATTGAAACCGTACCGTACAGGCCGGTTCAACCGGTAAAATCGGGTACCGGCCAGACATATGGTCTGTTTGAAGTACTTCATCGGTTTTGAAGAAAATCGCATCCTACCAGTTCATACCGTTAAAATACCGGCATACCACTAAACCGGTATTCAAAAAAAAACTTTTCAAACTTTAGTTTAAAAGCTTTCCGTTCAAGTTCTTGGCTTTTATCGTTATATTTCCTTTCAAAATCAAAATAAAAAAATTAAAATCCTAGAATTGATAAAGATTTTTTAGAATTAAAATTTGAAAATTTGTTAAGGATATTTATTATTTAAATACTACATTATTTTAAAAAAAATTCATTAATCCCGTATTACCGCTTATAATACCGGTCATACTACATACCATTAACTTCACCGATATCGTGTCCGGTAGGGTATCGATAACATTACTTTCATCTAATTCATTCATTTATTTGTTGTATTGGAACTCGTTACATTTGTCCTCTTCCATTCTCGCAATTAGCTGATTCATCATGCAAATGATATATTTTCTTACTGCTTTTTCGGTTTCGTCTAGCTCGTTCCATTGTTCACTATTCAATTCAGTGTTTTGATTGCTGTTTTCAGCATATGCAGTGCAAATTCTAAGTAATGCACCGCCATGAATAGCTTTACTTCTTTAAAGCCTGCTCTTCTAGTATGTGTGCATTTATCTCTTCACTGATGGATAAATTATGAAAATAATTAACTCGAGGTTGATTCGGGAGGGGAACCTGCAAAACAAAGAAAATACGTTCCGACGCTCAAGTCAATAAAAGATGTCAATTAGTAGATTCAACATTCAAATGGCATTTTCTTACTGCTTTTTGGGTTTGGTTTACCTTGTTGTTGCACTTGACACTAAAAAAAAAATAGGAGACAACAATCTGAAGATACATAAAGAGTATAAGAAACCTACTAGAATCGGGTGTTCATGAAAGCAAATTATAAATGCTGATAAGTGGCACATCTGATTTTCATAGAATTTTAAAAATATGTGCGTATGTACATACTATACCATATCTGATTGCATAATGAGATAAAAGTATAAAAATTATGAATTATTTGAAGTACTAAAATTCAAATGTTACAATAAAAAAGAAATCATTTTCTTCCAATCATTGATCAATGGAGGCTGCAGTTAACATCTTCACTTCAAATGCTTCTAAATATTCTTACCTAATATTTTTTCTTTTCTTTTTTGTAATCTATAGTCTAGTCCATTAATTTGTTAATCAGTTGATTGATAATACAAACATAAGCATCATTACCATATAGTACGATATTCAATTTCCGACCATAATTTATAAACTTATGCCCCACGCTTTAATTAATATTCTTGGCCCACTAAAAACCCCATTTCTCCCCTTCTATTGGGCCTAATTGACTTTAAGCTAGCAATTACAATGACTTGTATACACCATTCCATCTTTATCAAAATGGCTGCTATATGAACTATTTTTTTTAAAAAAAAAAGTCAAATTTAAAAAATACGAAAAAATTCGTCCCAGAAAATTACAAAACAATATGTTAACACAAAAATGAATATGCTACATAATAATAATCCAAAGAAATTAATTTTTTAAGCTTATATAATTACAATTTGGTAGAAACCACATGAACTGAAATTTTGTAAAATATGACAATTTTTAGGAGTGAAAAAACAAAAAATTGAGAGAGAGAGAGAGAGAGAACAGTGTGTCAGATTTTAAACAGAAAACATTGTACATGAACAGAAAAATAGTGACAACAAATTTCAGTTATGTAATTGCGTATGTCTTAATTGGAAGTCCAAACCAATAACTACACTATAAATTAAGATTTAATTAGAATATGATAATAGTAAAAAGTGACTCTCCAAAATAAGAATTAACATGAATCAAACTTAACATCAAAAAAAGAAAAATCAAGAATCAGAGACTAACAAAGCATCCCAAATCATGTCCATATCCAAAGAAGGCATTCTACTTAACTGAACCCCTTCCGAACTATTATCATACGACACAACTCTACTTGTCTGATCCTTAATTCCATCAAACTCACCACTTCCACTTTTACTAATTGCCGGATTCTGTGTTTTTGCATCCGGCAATTTGGAATTCGATTCAGCATTCTTTTTCTGACCTGAAATAGCCTGCAATTTGGCTTGGAGAAGAGCAGCGGTGTTGGCATTCAAAGAACTGGAATTGATCAACTGATGCTTAAGATCAGGAAAATTCAGGTGTGCGTAATCTCCCCGTAACATATATGCAGCCGTATCATACGCCATTGCTGCTTCTTCAGCTGTATCAAATGTCCCTAACCAAACCCTTGTACGGTTCCTCGGCAATCTTATTTCCGCCACCCATTTTCCCCAATGCCTTTGCCGCACTCCTCTAAACAGCTTCCCAGGTGAGGCATACGACGCCGTTTTAGGACTCTGGTTCTGCAATTTCCGGCCACTGTATTTCATCGGCTGTGTCTTTGTGGTGCTTAGCCAGTAATCACTGTATCCTTTTGTTGGATACAAGGTCTGGTTGACTGATCTCAGCCATTCGGTTTTCGGCCCGCCTTGATTTTCTGGAAACAATAAGGGTGATTGATTGTTTGGTTGCTGTAAGAACAATGACAAATCTGGGAATTTGGTCGGAGAAGATGGCTGAGGTGGATTTTGGTTTAAATTCGGGAAAGATTCCAAGAAATTTACAGGAACAGTCAAATTGTTAGCCGTGTGATCGTCCACAGAGGAAGAAGATGACGGCGTTGATTTGATCCCATTTTGATGGCAAGAGATGATAAGATCATGAAATCCTGTTTCCATCCCATGAAATCCGAAACAGGAGAGTAATTCCTTGTGGGTTAAGTTTTCCATTTTGGGAAACTGGAAGTGTTTTTTTGTACAATGCAGAGAGAAATGGAATCAATGGAGGAGACAGATGGGAACTTTGCATATGAATCGCACTATATATATTTATCCTTTTTAGGTACTTAATTATACAATTATTATTATAAATTGAAAAGAAAAGCTAAATTATCGTCTGAGTCAGATCTATAGTAGAAACAAAACAAGCTCATCAACTTTAATACCATCCAAATCATACAATTTTCCAAGTTATTGTTTGATGTAAAAAAACATCAAATACCAAGTTATTGTTTGATGTAATAAAAAAACATCGAGAAAGTTTTTTTTATAAAGATTTTAATGAGATTCAAATTTATATTGCTGTGAAGATTTTAGATAAATGATTGGGTTTTATAATGTGAAAAATACCCTTCACAACATTTTTTTCTATATTCACCGGTGCTGAAACTCTTTGATTAAGAACTCATCAATAAGCATGACAAATTTTGTGTGAATTTTCCTTTTTCACATGAAACACTCGAATACCTCGATACTTTGTATAATTTTTCTCACTTAATTTGGCTCAATCAGTATAAATGGAAAATTTTATGTAAAATTTTTTTTCATATAATGATAATTAGGTCATTTGACATGAAAATATAATTTCCAATACATATTTCGTTATATGTACTACTATCTCCCTTTTAAAATAATTGTCACTTTAAGGTTATTTCCCAACACTAATGTCACATTAATTAGGATGATAAAAATACTTATTTAAACTTATGATTTTTGTTCATTTGAAATTTAATTGGATATTTTATTATTTTGATCATTTTCAATGTACATTAGTTAAAGATAAAATGGATAAAATGTACATTAAAATTCTAAAATGGTATTTATTTAAAATATTTCAAAGATATTAGAAAGATAATTATTAAAAAATGGAGGTAGTAATATATATATATAAATTTGTGACATTTTAGGCTTCTTCAATACAACTTTAAAATTTTATTTAAATGAATACATTTTTCAATTTTAAAAGGGTCTATGTAATATTCTTTTTAATTTGATGGTTTGATGCTTCCCATTGAAGGATGGAGCCAATTGGAAACTGACAAGTCAGTCTACTTTTGCTTACCTGTCTTCTAGCTAGGGCTCATTTTAGGGACAAATATATCACAGACCTTAACAACTTTAACGTTAACCCTCTCTTAAGTTGTTTCAGTAAAGTAAATGATGATGTTTTTAACTTTAAGTGATCATGTGATTCTCTTTCAAATTCCATTTCCTAATTTTATAGGGTTTCAGTTAAGAATTTGAGATTAGACATATTAGTTATACTAATTGTTTAATCGATAATGATAACAAATCATTGTTTTTCCTTATTATTTTTTCGAATTCATTTTCAAATTTTTTCAGGTTACTGTTTTGATAAATTTTGAAAATCAATAAAAAAACGATTTCTAATTAATTAGTATCAATTAAAATCTTTGGTTTAATTTCAAAATATGTTATTTTATCGTATAAGTGAAACTTTTCGTACAACGATTCTAATAATTGGGCACTAAGTCTAGATGTTATTAGCAGGACCTAAATGCTTTGTAGCACGAAAATGAAGTAAAAATGGACATGATAAACGTCTAAAACTAAAGAGAGTTTAGAATTTTGAAACGTGGAAACACTAGCTTAAATGAGATGTGCTTGGCCAGATTGATTCAAACTGATAAAGAGCTTAACATTAATCAGGTATTCAATGGGACAATTTGAAACATTAGAGACTTGATCATCAAATATGAAAAAGGCAAAGGTACGTGAATATTATTTTTTTTCCTATTATACAGATAACTAATTGATTGTATATCTACGTCATAGTTTAATTTTTGTGGACAAATCGAGTTGGCAAACCTAATTTATGATTGACTACTAGATTACAAAAATAAACATGATTTAGGGAAACTAGTTTTATGATATTATAATATAGTTAATTATCAATATGTTAATATTGTTATGAGCATTGAACGAGCCATGACTCTAAGATGAAATTAAGAAATATTATATATGTATAATGAGGAAATTAATGGTTGTCTATTATAGACTAATTAAACACTAATTTATTGCTAAAACACAACCATACCTCATTTCTTGGCTATTTCTTCAGAATCAGCCACATGTCTCTTGAGATGGGTTTAAGGACACTCACTTATAAAAACACTTCCATTGATTACCAAATTATTAGATATTTTTAAACAAACAAAAAAGTTGTAGAGGCCAGCTTATATAAATTTTAGTAGTATTAAAATTAAATTAATGATAATATTTTCGTTTTGATTAAACTGGATGAAATTAATTACATTAATTGAATAGAATTCATTCTAAATTTATAATTGTTTAAATTAGAATTGAAAAGTTAAATAGACTGGATTACGGGTTCATGAGCAAAAAAAAAAAAAAATTATCACCCCTTTTTTTGTGCTCCAAATGATTAAAATGCTCGATGGAATAGTATTTGTTTGCAGCCATATGAAGCTAACTCCACAAGTCAATGACACATGTAAAGACTAATTTCTAAGTAAGGGTTTAAATTAAATTTTAAAAAAGAAAAGAGATTCCAAGAAGCAAATTCTTTCACTTTTTTTGTTGGTCCAATTAAAAGTATTTAAATAGTGATATTGTTTATCATATGCCCTATTTTTAAAAAAATGGTGAGAGCACATGGTGTTTGCCTAGACAAGCTACAAGTCTATGTGATTTATATCTGTCTAATTTGTAGCCTAATAGACATGAGACCATGTTTCTCTAATCTTTTGCCTCTTCTTTTTTTTTTTGTACTATTTTTATTTATTCATTATACAAAATACCAAGCAGTTGATTTGACTATTTTCACTCATCAATTATCACATTGGAAATATTTGTAGATGTATTTCCGGATTTTTTTTCATTTCGTTTAAATGATGGTCTAGTTTCTGTTTTTCGCTCTTTTCTTATAAAAATAATATACATACTATTTGGCATACATTCATATATGTTACCATTAATTTGGATTGAAAATAAAGGTTCTTCTCTGTAAATCTATAATCGAATTGAACTGATTTAAAGTTAAATAAATCATGTCAAAAGTCGAGCATGTGGAGGTGGAAATAGCATCAGCAATAGTACAGACAAATACAATGAGATTGAGAATTACCTAATTATGCATTTAATACAGATCAGGTGCACATCTTGTCTAAGGAACCCTTAACCAACTTTCACTTTATCAATAATATTCCAGACACATTTACTCCATAATTTCTTTTACCAGTCAGCCTATTTAAGTAATTTTAAAAAATGAAAAGTAAACAAATTAGATTAAACTCATGATTAATAATATATAGTGGCCAAAAGTAAGGGTAAGATTTAAGGATGAGAAAAATTGAAGTATTTTCTTTACAAAAGCAGAAGTTGTAGGGGACATGGTATAGACATACCCTAATCAGATGTATATGATTAATTATGTCTTTTTTACTTAATAAAGTATTAATACCGTGTATAATGCAAGTTGTATTCATTGCATAATCAACAGATCCAGTCTTTACAATTTTATTGATTGATTGATTAATTAATAATATTCTAAATAGTCTGATGTATGAAAGAGAATGATATAGTTATTTTGTTAAATAACTAATGTTAATTAGTGTCTATATTAACCATCACAACTACCCTACAACACTTATGGACGAAGCTTTACCCAATTAATTTCACATTAATTAAATATTAAACATTAAACAAAGTGTTCTTTTAGGCACTTTTGCTAACTATCAGAGTATAAAACTACATGGTTTTGGTCTGCTCCAACTACTAATACTCTTTCATTTTCTTTTAACTGTATCTCTGCAAATTCCAATAATTAAATTCAATTGTTTTTATATTTTTTTTTCCAGTTTTGCTGTGAAATTAATTATTGTTATTTTTCTCCATGCTTGATCTTTTAGCTCGACTCTAACGCTGTTATTAGTTTTTATATCAGAATTATCTTATATGTTGTTATTTATAATCATTTTTTATTTTTAAACAATTTGTAATAGTCATTACAAAATATTTATAACTATTTTAATGTGATGTTGCCGATTCTGCCCCCACATGAATAAAGGTAGATTGATTAGAAAGAAAGAAAAATAACAGTAAAAGATGAATAATTGCATTAAAAGCGAAAACCCTACTGAGCAATTTTCTTTTAGTTTGTTTTACTACTCCAATCCTTTTTTCAGTTGGATTATGACTTAAATTTCTCTTTTGGTTTTATTAATTTAATTTTCAATGGAAAATTTTTCTAAGAAGGGAATCTATTTTTCTTTAATTAATTAACAATCTGTAAATTTTCTTCGAATACCAATTCATTAAAGTTAAAAAAAGTTTAAAACCCTTCGGTATCATATTCACCTCATCATAATTAATTCATTAATAAACATAATAAATTTTTTTATATAATTATATGGTTCAAACATTTGATTTAATTTGTTTAACTCACCGATGTAGTTCAATTTGGGGATTCTACTTGAGCCCCTTTGTTACAATGTTTTGTTTCGTATATTTTGCATGTACACCTTAGTTGACATTTTCAAATAACTTTTTATATAATCGAGGCTAAACACGTTAAGATTGCATTGAACTTGTACCTAAACATCAATTTATTTCCCTAAACTTTTAAAAGTTTCAAATAATTTCTGAAGTTGTTAAAAATTTCAAATAATATCTTAAACTTGCAAAAAGTGAACTCATTTACCTCCTAAACGTCACGTGTTAGACTTTGGTATGTTTAATTTTTAAAAAATGTCATTTTTTTGTCTCCAAACCAGAAGATGACACATAGAATTGAGGGGGCAAATTGATCACTTTTTACAAATTCAAAGGGTTATTTGGAACTTTTTTGCAACTTCAGGAGGTTATTCAAAACTTTTGAAAGTTCGAAAGGTAGATAGGTGTTTAGGGATAAGTTAAAGATGGTGTTGATGTATTAGGTTTATAATCAATAATCAAATACACCCAAAATATATGAATTTTTGAAAATGATAGATTCTGAACCAAGGATCTCCCACCATTGCTTTGAGAAATGTATCGATTGAATTACACCTAATTGGTTAATGTATCAATTGAGTTACACCTAATTGGATAATATATACCCATTTAAATACATAGGTGATAAACATCTAAATTAAATTTTAAGAAAAAAGATAAAGATATGCAATACATATTTTAAATGTATAAAAAATAAAGGATTATATTAAATATATTTAATTTGACGTCTCAATACATACTTATAATTAGTTAAGAACAATGCGATTAACACGATTCAATTACTAATTTTTATTGATTAGCATGAACAATTCACTAATAAAATACATAATTAAGCACCAAAATAAAATATATTTAAATTATGCTCTCATATGAATGTAGTTAATTCTAACTAAGGGGTCTAAACCTAATTAACATCCATATAATTAAGATTATGCATTGACATTTGAAAATTAACTGTAATTAAGTGGGTTTATACATAAATAAATTAAATATAATTGATCTATGACTTTACTATAAGAAAAAAAGAATACGTCGGCAGCCAGCAAAGCCTAGATTAAAAAATGTTATCTTGTGTTACGAAAACTAAGTTGTACTTACCTATCCCCCTCATCAATCATCATGACTCCCACCATTGCATTTCGAGTTATTTAATGTTTCCTAACAATAAATTAATCTAAAATTATTAATTAATTAGCACTTTTTCATTATTTAATCAAAAATTTAAGTGAAACAAAATCCTAATTAATAATGTTTAACCGTTATCATCCGGTGAAGAAACTGTATAAGAAAATTGAATTAAATTTTTACATAGAAAATGCCATCTTTATAAAGTTTGTAAAATAACACCTAAATTTTGATGAATTTTATGGTAATTTTATATTTTTTACAAAGTTAGTATCTTTATAATCATCTTTATATTTGGAGTTATTTTTTACCATGAGTATAGAAAAATCATATTAGTTTATACAGAAAAAATTGTGTGCCCAAGCAAGCGGCTAACCAACCACAGCCTGACATTTGTTGCAATGGTTGTGGTCATCCATTCCTGACCGCTTATCTTTTATTAATTACTAAACTAATTAGGTTTTGTTCGAGGTTTAATGTATGCGCTTTCTAAATTATTTTAGATGGTTTTTTATCATCCTGGATTTTAAAATGTGATTGATAGTCTCGTCTATTTATTTAATATGAGTGATTTTACCCCTTCATTATCTCGTGTTAGTTTCTGATTAATTTGAATTTTTCGAATATGTCATTTTTCTAATTTTTTTTCTCTAATCAGAATTTGACTCGTGACATTAAATGGGCAAACGAATGCATTTTAAACAAGTTCAGGAAGTATTTAACATTTTAAAATTTAAGGATGACAAGAACTCATTTGAGACAAGTTCAAATGAGTGTAAATGCATAAAACCTTTGTAAAATACACCTTTTGTTTAATGTTAATATGGTTTTTTTTATTAAAAGTGAAACTCGATTAAGAAAACAAACAAATAAATAAAACAATTTGTTAGAGATCATGATTATTTTTAAGATGTAGACAAGTTACATCATATTAAATTGAATTTCAAACAAACATGAAAAGAAATTAAATACATATAATTCAAGAGAGCTTCTTCAAGTATTGGCAGTTTGATTCGGCAAGGTTGGAGATGCCCTCTATCGAGTCGGGTTAAGTGCAACATCGATATGAGTATTTTTTAGGGTAAAAGAGTTCACCGGAATACGAAATTGACGGTGACAAGCAAGCGAATAAATAGAAAGATCACAAAATAAATCATACATAAAACAAATACTGATTCCATTTCATGGGAATCAGACTAGTTCATTGGAGGAAGGTCTCCAATAAACGGCTCTTATTACTCTCAAAAAGCAAGTTACAACACAAAACTTATTCAAAACCTTATTCAAAACTTGTTGCGTAGTAGCTTGTTACACATTTTATTGTTGTGTTATGTTATTCATTATATTTGTTTTTCCAAATTTCTACCAGTTATGAAGCCCCAATAAAAATTTTATAAAATAAAAATTAAACGAATACCGTTGTTTATTCACTGTATACCACTTAGAACAATTACAAATTATGACACAATGCCAAAAAGATGTTTTGCCGTCTGTTTGGATGGAGTGGAGATGCAATGATGAAATATGGGGCATGATTTAATTCCTTATTGGCATGTGAAATCTAGGAATAGGATAACTTTGTTTACTTAGAACCCCCGAAATAAAAGAATAAATTATTTCTTTTTTTTTTCAATATTATAGCAACCACAACAACTCCATCACACACCAAAGTCAGTTGTTTATTATCATTGACTTGTTTTTTTCTTATTCTCTTTTCAAACATATATAAATTTTTTATTAATGTAATATGTTTTGTTTAGAGAGGTGACCACACAAGACAAAATAAACATAGTTTATTGAAGGCCACAATTATATATGCACTTTTCATTTTTATGATTCATTGTTCTTTCAGGGAAATGATTTCTAAACAATGGATGCTTTTGCTTTTCATTGGGACCATTTGCATAATTAGATCTTAATTGTCCCAATTCAATATTCCAATTACATAATTTGGTTATCACAATGTCAATAATCCTATTACATTAGTCTCAAAGTTTGAGGCCATGTTTGGTTACTTTCAACAAGTGTCTTTTGTTTGTTTTTACATGTTTTATAAATGAAAGGGCCTAAATATTCAAATATCCAAAGTTTTTGAAGATATCATTCAAATATCCAAAGTTTTTGAAGTAAATTATCAAAAATGTTAATTGTCAATGACGATGATGATGATGATGTATAAGAAGAAGAATACAGTATAATCACTCATTAAATTCTTCACCCTTTTCCTATATATTAATTTACGGAATTTAAAATAAATCTCATCTCATACACTACAATACATACCATGATATAACTGAGAAATAACTAACAATTCTAAATTCCAGTGGATTGTGAGGGAAAGATAATGAATGGGTGGGGATTGAAAGTGCAGCAATAAACTATTATCATATATCAGTAATTTTTTTTATTTCATAATGATTAAATAAAAGGTATAAAATGCTGCATAATGTAATGGAGAGTGCTTCATAAGTGGCGTGGATGCCACGATATTAACTAATCTACATTAAACTCTCACTTTATTAATTAATTATATGTGCATCATCCCTGTCACTGTTTATAGATTAAGAAACAAGTCAAGTGTTTTCTTTTCTCTAATTGTGTTAGTGGCTCAGTTTAAAATTTGGCTTGGATAGAGTTCAACTCATGTTCGAAATTGATTCAAGATATTTACAAGTCATGTTAAATCAAATTTTTTAAAATTAAGTTAAAGAACTCGTAAACATGTTTGATAATTTTCTAATTAATAAATCAATGAAAAAGTTATGAATATCAATTATTTATATACAATAATATTTGTAAAATAATGAATAAAAGAAATCTCTTCTTCTTATTATTAGATTATTTATGTAAATTAGTTAATGATTAAATAAGTAGGGCTGTTAACGAGCCGAGCCGAACTCAAACACTGACTATTCAAATTCTGTTTGTTTAAATGAATGAGAGTCAAGCCAAGCTTAATCAAACCGAGTTCGAGCTGATTTGGGCCGAGTTTAGTCAAACCGAGCCCCAAGCAAGGCTCGAGCCTAACTCGAGCTTTGTTTAAAACGAGCTTAGCCGAGCTTTTTCTAATCGAACTTAGCCGAGCTTTAGCCAAATATATTAATTGAATTTTCGACAAGCTTGAACCTAGTTTCGAACTTAAAATTATGTTTTGACTTCATGAATTAAAATATTATGTATTTGAAATTATTTAATTTCTCAAGAATACTTAATATTTACACAATTTATATACCCATGTATAATTATATTTCACAATATAATTAAAATTTATTAAACAAATGTAATATCCTTATTTTGAACATGTTTATGAGCTTATTCATGAGTATGTTAACAAGCCGCTTATCGAGTATGTTCGTGAGCTTTCGAGTCGAGTACTTTATTCTTCAAGCTCTGTTCATTAATTAAAACGAACCAAGTTTGTGTTCATGATCAAACTCGTTTAATAACGAATCGAGGTTGAACGAGATTTTACCAAGCTGAACATTGAATTGTTCACAAGTAACTTTTATCATTTACAACATATGTATTTACATATTTGAATTATAATGTTTTGATGATCTTTGCAAAATTTTAATCTGAGTAAATGCGGCTCATTTAGATTCAAGAGCTCGAACCGAGCTAACATATTATATGCTCAACGAGCCGAGCCCAACCATTTTCCAAGCCCAGACTATTCGGCCCCAATTCGGCTAATTAATGACTTCATACCCCTAGTTTTCTCTCAAGGATAAACAATAGTTTTACCATATACGCGCTTGCTTATTTTATTATTTATTTATACAAAATATTTTTAAAAATAATTTCATTGGTTCTGTTCTTGAGCAGAACTGAAAAGTGCCTCTACCTATGCATTCTCTTTCAAACTCGTTTTCTTGAAATCAATGTCCAACAATGTCAATAATAAATATACACATACTTTTTACATGAATTATTTTGTGATAATGACACTTACAGTTGATAAAACTTGGCAACTTTGATTAGTGATTCCAAGTCATAAAGTAGTTATGATATATGTAGCACATAAACGAAAACACAACAGAAATGGACACCGGATTTGCTGAAAACAACACGAGTATACAGTTCCGAAATGGAAACGCAACTTGGAAACATTAGTGTTAAAAAGTTTCGGTACAATCTAGAATTTGTTTCGCTGAGAGCATGCCTAGCTAATGGCAAAAACTGCAGCAGCTCAAGCGACACAATTTGCTGACTATTAACCCAATGGAATTAACTAAAGTGAAAAAAGGAATGCTAAAACTGTACAATCATAAATGGAACGCCCCAGAAGGAGATCTATACCAATAACTTGCTCCTAATATTTCGGTGAAGGACTACATTTTACCAAAATCGGAACTCGAGTCGTCAAATCTGACCAAATTTATGTTAAGGAGAAAAAATAAAAAATTTTGGACAAATACAAGTAGTTAAGAAGATCATTTATCCCATGAACAAGGAGCACTGTATTAACATGTCAAAATCCTACCACCAGCCATTTTAATCAGAAAACAACATGAGCGAGCAAATTACAAAACACCATATTTGCTGCAAATGCTGCTTAACAAACTCTCTTACAGGAAACTGCAAATCGAAACCTTTTATTCTGAGAACTTAAGCCTGGCCTCCAAAACACTCTAAATCATACATATACCATTTATGTATATTAAAACAAAACAGACTAGATTTCGAAATTTTATTATCAAAGCCAAATACATCATAACTCATAAGCTCCTTCAAATTGTCTCATTTAGCCTATTGTTCCCCTCAACTTTAAAAAGGTCCTTATATCTCCTTCAACTAGGCAAAAATGCACCAATTTGCACCAAAAAATGCCATGTGTCAGCTTTTGATTGATTTTACTTTTCAAATACGTCATTTTTTTTATTTTTCTCTCACTAATTAGAGATTCGGAAGTTGACATGTCGCATTTAAAGTGCAAACTGAAGCACTTTTGCAAAGTTAAGGGTTTCAACGGGGCCCTTTCACAGTTCAGGGGTAGTAGGCAAAATTAGGATAAGTTGGGGGAGCTGGTGATGTATTTAGCCAAATATCAATAACTTCATTAGCTTACTTCTAAAAACGGAACCTGCACTCCAATACTATGATATTTTTCACTTCTAAACATAAAGCCTAGATTCCCAAACTACAATATAAATAACTTCATTGGCTTACTTCTAAACATGGTAAAGTCTTTGTGCATTTTGCAGCCTACAACTAGAAACAAAACTGTCTTACCAACCAGTTTACTGGTTATAACATGGTCAAAGTAAGACTTATTTACCTATCCTAAAACCCCAACCACACACACACTAAGCATTCACCTTTTATATAAAAAAAACCCACATTTTCCTTCACTAAGTTCACCAATCTCAAATTCCACATGCGATATTCTAGTCTCCCTGCAGTAACAACGTTGGTATTGTCATAGATGACGGTATGAACAGGTGTTCTTCATTTAGGCCTCTACCTTGCCTCATCCCTTATTGAGTAATCCAGCTAGTAACTAACCTTGGGCTTTTCAGGTTCCTTCATTTGGCATATCATGAATACTTTTCTTGGCTATATGTATCCATGAAACCCTATCAAATGTCATATGGACATTCTAATTCCAGAAAACAATAACAAATCACAAACAAATGTGCACACAACGTCTATAGAATGCCCATTGTGCACACCATGTTTATAGATAGACACAGCATCTCCATTCTACAGATTGGTCATTACATCTGTGCCAACAAGGAGCTGAGAAACCCATTGTGCTTTCTCCGCCTTCATATATCAAAACCAAACAATAACTTTATGGGCATCTTAAGTTTGAATGCCAATAACAACAGAAAATGTAATGCACAGACTACCCGAATATAATAAAAAAAATTCCAATTAGTAAACTAGGATTGACCATTCTAATCTAAGATCCTACAAGTTGAATTAAATTGTCCAAACCTAATATTCATATAATATCTAACGATTTCCTTAACCAAAAAGAAATTAAAACGCAAGGCTATAGAGATTGTTAAACAATCAACTGTTATAAGATGGAGGTCTTGAGTATCAAACAACAAAAGTAATCCACAGGTACATGTACATGTACTGCAAATCCACTTCAGATTGTTAAACACAAACAATAAATCCTCAAATTAGCAGCAACGGTTGCGGCATAAAATAAAAAGAAGGAACCAACCAAAATATCTCACAGCGCTCTATTACTTGACGCCTTTTCCTTTACCTCCGGCAGATTCCGCCGCCCCTGAAGCCTGGGCAGCCTTCTTCGCCGCCTTCTCTTGCAAAGCTTTAGCGTCCCTATATAATCAAAGCAAATTGAGCAAAACAAACGTAAAATTACAATCTCATAATCAACAACAAATCTGAATCACCCCAAAAAAAAAGTAAAAATTGGGGACAAATAAGCACACCTTTCACGACGCTGTTCATGAGTCAATCCGTCGTCCTTAGCCTTGGCCTTGCCAGCATTGCGAGCCTGAGCTCTTTCACGATCTTTCTCTCTCTGGTTCCCGCGTATGGGGGGAAATCAAATCAAGGACAAACGCAAAATTGCTCATTCATAAAAACCACGAAATTGACAAATGAAAAATTGCGATCTGAAACAAAATCACAAAATTGATGAAACAAAAATGGAATTGAAAAGGATATGAGTCATAATTGGCGACGGAGAGCAGCAGAAAGACCGATTTTATTGGATGCAGTTGGTTGTTTATTCGAGGCACAAAGCCAAATCCGAAGAAAGTCAAATAAGTAGATGGAGAAAACGATTGAAAAGGAACCAGTTGGATTTAAGGCCGCGTTTGGCTGTGTAGTATAATTCATAATCCGGTTACAATTATATGGGCCTAGATTAAGGCCTTCTGAATTAAATTTACCTTTGGCCTAATTAATACCAACTTAGTGACTTTTTTCTAAACTTTTTAGAAATTGTTTTTTATAGAATATATTATTTATACATATTTTAATTCCAAGATCATTATATTAGAATTTTTTTTTTTTGAAAGGAAGGAAATATATTAAATTAAAAGAGATGGGTAACACAATTAGGAGGGAATTCACTCTAACTCCCTGTTACCTCATCCAAAATAACTACACAAGCTAATGACTGAGCAACAAAATTATTCTCTCGCTTTACCCAGCTAAAAGGCACGAAATAAAAGAACGAGAAATAGTCTTACAATCCTTAACAATAGAAGACAAGTATGAATAACCAAAATCAGCTTTTGTTATCATTTGGAAGAGCATCAGATTATCTGTTTCAACGATTATATGCGAATACCCGCTATTCTTTAACCACGCCAACGCCTCCCTTGCCGAAAGGGCCTCTACTTTAAGGATTGAAATGAAACACGGGAGCAGCCTCTATTTAGCACATATAAAGGCACCATTGGAGTTACGAACAACTATTCCATAACCAGTTTTCGTTCCTTCATAAAAAATTGCAGCATCAAGATTGCATTTTAAAAACGGTGCATGAGGAGCATCCCATCCCAAGACAACCGATTGTTGGAGAGACGAGGAAGGTTGTTGTCCGTCCACTTCATCAGAATCAGAAACCCCCGCCACTGCTGCCTCAACGAGAGACTGTACTTGTGCCAAGCTAACAGCAGCTGAACTACTAGCAGCCAAAGCCGCTCCAAAACGAACCGTAGCTGCTGGTTGAGAATAACTATGTTGAAAAATTCTCTTGTTTCTAGCATTCCAAATAGCCCAAAGTAAACAACAAGCTTGTAGTACATAAGCCAAAGACTTAGTACGCATCCAATTATCCAAAATTGCATAGATATCCACAGAAAGAGGAATTAAAAAAGAATGATCAAATAAAGACCACACTTGCCGAGAATAAACACATGTGAAAAAAACATGGGATGTATCTTCACTACCAAGATAGCATGATTCACAGTAATCATTATCAACACAATGCCGAAGAGCCAAATTAGAACGACACGGGAGCAAATTACTCAACAAACGCCACATGAAAACCCGAATCTTGGATGGAATTTTTAATCCCCAAACAAAATTCCACCTAGCAGCAGACCAAAGGTTATGCTCCTCCGGGGCACCCACAAGATTACGATAAGCTGATTTTACCGAAAAAACTCCACTAGGCTCATGAACCCAATAAGCAGAGTCACGTCTAAGATTGAGAGGTAGAGGCGTTCTTATAATAAGGGCTGCTTCATTGTCATCAAAGTACTCATGAATTCTAGCAATATTCCACGCTTGGTTATGAATAAAATCAGAAATTCGAACATCAGAGAAGACTCTATCATTTCTCCCTTTTAGAATGATTCTTTGGTTATGGTGAACCCAAGGCACCTCCGTAATATAAAGACTCTCACCATTACCCACCCGCCATTTAATTGAATCCTTAAAAAGTTGCATAGCTGAGAAAATTCTTCTCCAAATGTAGCTAGGGGAACGGGATAAAGTTGCCAATAAAACATCCCCATTTCTAAAGTAGCGGGAGCAAAAGACTTGAGCCACAAGGCTATTTGGAGTGATCAGGAATCGCCAAAGCTGCTTACAAAGAAGAGCTATGTTAAAACTACTAATATTCCTGAAGCCCATACCACCAAATTTCTTAGGCCTACAAAGAAGGTCCCATCGCTGCCAATGAATACCTTTATTATGAGCATTATTTGAAGACCACCAAAAAGAGTTCAACATCTTATGAATGGAATCACACAAAGCAGAAGGAATGCAAAAAAGAGACATCAAATATGTTGGAATGGATTGGAGGACCGATTTAATTAGGACCTCCCCGACCACCCCAGCTTAAGAACTTTGATCTCCAAGAACATATTCTCCTCCAAATCCGATCTCTGATAAAATCAAACGACTCAATTTTACTCCTACCAACTGTCATGGGCATCCCTAAATAAAGGGCATTAGGCGAAGATTCAACCACATTAAAGAAATCACAAATTAACCGCTTATAAATGGAATCCAGGTTGGCACTAAACGTGATGGAGGACTTGGTAAAATTGATCATTTGGCCCGAAGCCCTCTCATAAGTCAATAAACATTCTTTAATTTTCTCACACTCAATTAAATTTGACCGGAAGAATAACAAGCTATCATTAGCGAAGAAAAGTTGAGTGATTGGGGGAGTCTTTCTGGCAACCTCACACCCATGAATCTGCCCCTGACTTTCTAACGAAGACAAGGCCGCGGAAAAACCCTGAGCACACATAATAAATAGATAAGGGGAAAGAGGATCCCCTTGACGAAGTCCTCTTTGAGGTGAAATCGAACCAAATCGACGACCGCTAGTATAGAAAGAATAATGAACAGAAGAAAACACATACTCATCCACTCAATCCACCTATCAGAGAATCCCAACCGAGACAAAAACAGCTTTGACATAAGGCCATTCAATGCGATCATAGGCTTTCACCATATCAAGCTTTAAAGCCACTATACCATCATTACCAGACCTTTTTCTATGAAGGACATGGCCAATTTCGTAGGCAATTAACACATTATTAGTTATCAGATGACCCGGAATAAAAGCAAATTTATATTGGTGTTGGTGTTATGTTTACTTGTAACGGATGCTGTTAGTTTGTTTGATGATTATTTTAAATATGAGAAATAATAAAATAAATTGTAAATGTTTGATGTTACGAATGTTTTTAATTTTTTTTATGATTATTTTAATTAAGTAAATTGTAAATATTTGATTATAATTATTGTTTAATATTGAAATAGGAAAAAACATGTATTCAGTAAACATTTAATCCCATAAGTTTTCCAATTGCAAATTAAAGCCTAGTTTGCTGGAATTTGGAAACTAAATCAACTTATAGAATTATAACACAACTGGAAATGAAATCGATGTAATCAATTTCTTCTGTTTTCTAAGCAATCCATTAAATCACGTTTTTTACTTGGTAACCACTGATTCAAATTGGAATCATAAACCCTATTGGTGTGTAATTTTGCAGTTACCGCCGTCACTGGACTGGACGGTTCACCAATACACCCCTTCGCTTTTTTAGCTGTCTGTGTTTGACGCTTCTTCTTCGATCCTAAACTTACATAATCTTCTCTCTTCCGACTGATGTAAACGTGCCCTGTTGATTTTCCCCTTCTTGGACCCAAAAATCTGGTCATCAGTCTTCACCTTCCTCCAGATTTACAGGTGAATCTATAATTCCTGTTCATTCTTATTTTTGCATCATTAATTGTTGGAATGTGAATTTGTTTTGTCACTTAGATGATTGATTTGAACACTTGTTTTCACTTTTGCATTCAAATCGTTATCCTGGCCATATGCAAAATCCCTTCTTTTTCTTTTCAATTTGCCCTTTTCAAACTGCTTGATTCGTGTTGGATATTTGTGTGCTGGCTCGGATTCATTGGTTTTAGCTACGCTGTTCTTCCTGAACTAATTGATTCAGTTGGTTTTAGCTGTGTATGTTGTGAATACTGCTTTTGATTGTTGCATATTCAGCGGAGTTCTCGTTGCTTATATGTAGTTGGTTGTGGTATGGTGGTGTTCAGTGTATCTTACGGTGTTTTAGGTTCCAATGGGGAAAAGGGTCAAAAAAAAGAGCAAAGCGCAGCAGAAGGACAAGAGAGTTACAGCTCAACAAAGCAGTCATATCGGTGGCACTACCGATCAAAATGGAGTTGTTGTAGTTAAAGAAAGAAAACAATGCTCCCATATAGACAATGGTTTAAATTTGAACAATTTGACTGAGAAACTTGGCTCTTCATGCTCGTTAAGGTGTGAGGATTGCCGGGAAAACGTGGCTGATAAGAGGGGGGCAAAGGCGAAAGGTAAGCACCTCAAGAAGAAAGGATCAGTTGTTTCGAAATCCGAGTCCAAAGCCATTTGGTTTTGTTTAGAATGTGGACACTTTGGTTGCGGCGGGGTTGGTTTCCCAACAACCTCGCAAAGTCACACAGTTCGCCACGCTAGACTAACTCGTCACCCATTGGCTATCCAATGGGAAAAACCTCAATTACGTTGGTGCTTCCCATGTAACCAGCTAATTCCAGCTGAGACGAGCGAAGAGAGCGGTGAAAAGAAAGATGCATTTTCGGAAGTTGTAAAATTGATAAAGACGCACGTATCAGAAAAGTCATCAGTCAATGTTGAAGAAGTTTGGTTTGGGAGTGGAAGTATTTTAAGTGAAGTACACGCTGAAGGCGCTGGCGTAATAAGTAGCTTAGAGGCAGGAACTGGAAGTTGTTACATAGTACGAGGTTTGGTTAACCTTGGGAACACTTGCTTCTTCAATTCAGTAATGCAAAACCTGTTAGCGATGGATAAGTTGCGGGAATTCTTCTACAATCAAAACGTATCATATGGTTCTCTTACTATTGCATTGAAAAAGCTCTTTGAAGAAACAAGGCCACAGACTGGTCCAAAGAATGTGATCAATCCAAGATCCTTTTTCGGCTGCATTTGCTCCAAAGCTCCTCAATTTCGAGGGTACCAGCAGCAAGACAGCCATGAATTGCTGCGTTGCTTACTCGATGGTTTGTCTTCGGAAGAGTTGGCTTTGAGAAAACAGTTAAAAGCTTCGAGAGAAGATGGAAGTTCTTTGAAAGAAGGCCCCACCTTTGTGGATGCTCTATTTGGTGGTCAAATTTCTAGCACCGTCTCTTGTACTGAATGTGGGCATTCCTCAACTGTTTATGAACCATATTTGGATCTCTCCCTCCCAGTTCCAACTAAGAAGCCTGCAACCAAAAAGGTCCAACAATCATTATCTAGACAGAAAAAAACAAAGGTGCCATCAAAAAAAGGGGGTAAGGTTCGAGCAAAGGCTAACAAAGGTACAGATACTGTGCCAGCACAGAGTATTTCTAACTGCAGCGAATCTCCTTGCCGACCTCAGTCAACTATACCTTATGCCGAAAATGCCGGGGCTTCTTCAGGCAATGTTGCAGGTACAGAGTTTATACATGTAGCTGCTGAGGCCGATAATAACGTTTTAGTCGCACAACAATTATCTAATGTTCATACTACTGATAATGAGAAAGTTGCTGTTGCTAAAGGGGAGCAAACAGCTACGTCATTTGACGACTTCACATGGATGGATTACCTTGGACCAGAAACTATATCCGATGAAAAGGTTTTTGCTTCACCGGATAATGATGCTTTTACTTGTCAGTACTCTGGAAACATGAATTTCAACAATGGTTTAATGGAGAGTAGTCGTTGTTCTGTTGATGGGGAGCCAAATCTAAAACTGGATTCTTCTTCCGTGAATTCTTGGGAAGACGAGGTTCCATTACAGGTTACAGGCTCTGAAGTTCTATTGCTTCCATACAAAGAGGAAAATTTTACCGATCGGGGGGTGGTAAAAGGAGAAGATGGGGCCTCTTCTTCTGCTGCGGGATGGAGACATGATGAAGCGGAATTTGACGGCCTTGGTGACTTATTTAATGAGCCAGAAGTATCTTCTGCTCCTGTTGCTGGGCCATCCTTAAGACCTGGTTTTGCAACGGTGCACAGCAGTGAGTCTGATCCAGATGAAGTTGATAATAGTGATTCCGCAGTGGCGGTTGAGAGCTGTTTGGCTCATTTTGTAAAGCCAGAATTACTCTCCAATGATAATGCTTGGGAGTGTGAAAACTGTTCGAAAATCCTGCTACGCCGAAGATTGGAGACCAAAAAGAAGCAAGCTAGAACTGTGTTAAAAAATTTGACAAATGGAGGTGAGTCTCGAATTCATTGTCTTTAACAAGTTTAGACTAGGAGGACAAATGGAAAGATTAGTAAGAAATTAGAATTCTTTTCTCAAATTTTGCAGGTGAAAGCTTGGTTTCAGATAACAGAAAAATGGATTGCTCTGATAAAAATTGCAGAGAAACTGAATGTGGTCAAACAGATGAGCAGAAGCTAATTGTTCAAAGCAAAGAACAACATAGTGAGGCAAGTGCTGATGCAATGGAGCCATCCCATTCTTCTGCTGACTTCAAATCATATGATCAAGAAAGTTTCAGTTGTCCAGCTGCAAGTTCTTCCAGTATTGATGAGCCAAGTAGCTCTGGGTATGCAACTGCTAGGGATCAGCTAGGTGGTTCGGAGTCCTCCGAAAATTGTGAGCCAGAAGAAGATGAAGAGAGAAAAACATCTAGAAAAGTAAAAGTAAAAAGGGATGCAACTAAGAGGGTCCTCATTGACAACGCACCGCCTATTTTGACTATTCATCTAAAAAGGTTCAGCCAAGATGCTCGTGGTCGTTTAAGCAAATTGAACGGCCATGTCAATTTCGGGGATATACTTGATCTCAGGCCATATATGGATGCTAGGTACTATACTCCACTTTCTTATAGTTTTTTGTAACTCGGTTGTTGCATAGTCCCATTAGCTTACTTGAAAAAAATGCTTTAATTTGATCTAGACCATTAGTAACAAAGGTTAATGCTCATATTTGTTGTTTCCTTACTTGAGATGCTTTTGTCTTGCGTCTTTTAGGCATTGATGAACATGTTATGACCATACTTATTCTTATGTGTTGGAGATAATTAAAGTATATGTGAAGGCTCTCCTTATCTGCTTAACCCTATGTTTGGAAACATTTTTGGTGGAATTCAATTGAATTTTATGTACAAAATTTTGGAATTTTGTACATGAATCAAGTTGAATTCCTCCACAAAGAAAGTTTTCAAGCACACCCTAAGTTTGTTGTTTTAGCTGAATGGTTCTGTGACACGGTATTGTAATTTACTAGAACAAAATTTTTAAAGTGAGCTCTGTTTGTACATACTTGAAGCCCAAAAGGCATTCACGCTGCTCTTATCGGCGTAAAGAAGCATGTACATTTGGATAAAATTCAAGAACGCAATGGGTTTCTATTTTCGGCATCATATTTTGTACTACTTGAACATAACTTGCAAATTGTTAGTTGAATAAACAAAATATGACCTCGGCTTGCCTTCAAGCTGTTCGAAATCCTTTCAGTATTTGCTTCTTTATTTGTTTTCTGATTCCTTGTTCATATCTTGGAGAATGATTTAAGTGCAATCTTATTTGTTGAAGTGTATAATGCGAGGAGAGGCACTTTTCCCCATCTGGGTTTATAGGGACTTTGTTGAAATGATTCGGTTGGGCAGCAATTAATCGCATAAATCTTGGCCAAATGCAGGTGTGTTGACCGAGAAGAATACGTATACCGTCTTCTAGGGGTAGTGGAGCATTCGGGTTCAATGAGAGCCGGTCATTATGTTGCCTATGTGAAAGGCGGCAATAGAAGCAACACAGAGAATGAAAAAGAGGCTACAGTGTGGTATTATGCTAGCGATACTTATGTTCGCGAGGCCTCGTTGGAAGAGGTTCTTCGTAGCGAGGCCTACATTTTGTTCTATGAGAAAATCTGATATTTTGATACTATTTTTTTTTCATACATGTGATTCTTCATTTTGAGATCAGGGTTGGGCCAACTAGCAACCCCAGAAGAGATACAGAGAGAGAGAAGGTGAGTGTACAAGAATCATTATATATTGGTATTTGATACCCACAATTATTGACATGTAACAATCACTGTGTACATTGTGAAATTAAGTATTAGAGAATCCAATTTTCAGGCATAATGTCTACTTGAATGTCAATTGCTTTCTCTTAAATAGAATTATCATGAGATGGTCATTGAATCCATTGGATATAAAAGCACCAGATGCTGCTGTAATTTGCAGTAGTCTCAAGCCAAATTTGAACTGGGATGAACTAGGACCAGAATTTCCTTGTTTTGATTCTCAAAAAATTGTATTTCTGATATCAATTGGCAACTCCCTTGGAAAGAGGATCAATAGTGTTTTAAATGTTATTTTGTGATTATGTTTTGCACATTAGATTAAGTTCAAATCTCAACATTAAGCATTTAGTTACCATAAAAAGTCTGTTGTGAATATCAAATACGTTCATTTAGAATGCCAGTAGCATTTTTGTGAACTTTGAATAAACTAAAATGTTAATTCTAGAATTTACATATCTCGAACCTGGGCTCTTGAATGTTGAACAAAGTCACATATTCCTCAACTGTGTGTGTAAATATGCTATGTACACACATCAAGACCTTGTTCTCTTCGATTTCTGAATTTAATTAAATTTAACTGAACTTATTCCAGCGTAAATTTATAATTACATGTAACCGAACCTAGTAAAATTATATTCCAAGGAAACTGAACCTAAATCTGTTAAATAATATGAAATTTGAAATGAAATCATTGAAATTTAACTAACTTTACTTTTCTAATTGTAAATCTAACAGGCATCATCAAAAGTAAAGAAGAATAATCTTATTGAATTTGAAATTGCTACAGAATGAAAGAACAGAACAGAAGAGCCTACAAAAGGAAAAGGAAAAAGAAAAAGAAAACGGGCCAAAAAAGCAAAAGAAAAAAGTAATCTCCACCATTGTCTCTCTCTTTCTAGCTCTAGCTTTACTCTATAACACACTAACCTCCTCCTTTCCTCCATGGCTACACTCTTCATTTCAACCTTTTCTTCTTCCATAGCCATAATAATAATAATAACAGCCCTTCAACTAGTCTCACCGGCAACCGGCGGCGGCACGTGGTGCGTGACCAGAAGTGAAGCATCGAACCAGGCGTTGCAGTCAGCACTTGACTACGCCTGCAGCGCCGGGGCAGACTGCACTCCAATCCTCTCAAATGGGCTCTGTTTCCTTCCAAACACTCTCCAAGCCCATGCTTCTTATGCCTTTAACAGCTACTTTCAGCGCAAGTCCATGGCCCCTGGCTCCTGTGATTTCTCTGGCACTGCTACTCTTGCTAAATCTGACCCAAGTTTGTACCTTTTCTCTCTTTTCCTGCTCTTTACTCTGTTTTTGTTAATGGGTGTTTTTTTCTCTCTTTTCATGCTCTTTACTCTGTTTTTGTTGATGGGTGTTTTTCTAAATGTTTCTGCTGGCTTACACTTGGTTCTGCTTGTAATTTGTTGTGTAGGTTATGGATCTTGTGTGTATCCTTCTTCTTTGAGGTATTAATTCTTCATTTCATGTTGCCTTTCTTAATTAATTATGATTATGGAGATGGTGTTTAGTATAAAATAGTGGCTTCATTTTCAAGTGTATATAAAAAGGGTTGTTTTTTTGCATTGCATTGCATGTTTAACAGTTATTTAATTAGCGTGAAAAAAAAAATTATAGTATTAGTGATTAATCTGGCATAAATTAAGGGTTTTGTATTTTGTGGCTCAGGTTTCAATTATTTTTGTCACACAGCACTGTTAAAGCCATGACTTGTCATATTCTTGGGTTTCTCGCCGTGTTTTGTTCTGTTTAGAATACAGATATTCTGCTCAGATTTGGACCATTGGATTGCTTTTTATGTACAGTAAATACATGTACAGAACTGGATTCTTCTTGTTTTGGGTATTAGGGATGCATCAATATCGAACATATCTGTCCTGAGTAATGATGTCAGCTAATGTGAGGTGGAGTTTGTGGTGTTTAAGTTTCCCTTTTTGGTTCACATATTAACAAGCAAAGTTAAATTAACTTCAAATGACCATATATTGACCAAAGAATTTTAAATTAGATTAACCGGCTAAAGATTCTATAATGTTGGAGGAAAAAAATTTAGAATGAATTCGATGCATTTATAATTTTTAATTTCAAAATAGATAAATGAGGTTCATCCAACATTTAATGAATAAAAATGCATTTTTTAATCATTGAGTCCATCTCTTTCCTACTTTTCTCTAAATTAACATTAGAGAATCATTTTTCTAAATTAATTACTAGAATAAGGCTGAATGTGAGCTGTAAGAGGTGTTTTTGTTATGGGTGGGGAAATGAAGTTTTGCTCTTGAATTTTGAATGAGTGATAAGGTTTTGACCTTTAATTAACGAATAAATATACTTGGTGCATTTTATACTTTGCAAATTCTTAATTTTAAGGGATATATAAATTTATTGTTCAAATTAATGAATGATATCTTTGTTATCAGCTTTTGGTAGTTAGATTGAAGAAAATAGATTCTCACTACTTTATTTTGCTTTAAATCCAACATATACAACTTAACAGTTTTGTCCTTGTTTAAGAATTAATATAACATGTGATCCGTACTACTGAGTTCACATAGTTTAAATAACATATTGCTTTGGTCCACATGGGACAAATTTGCTCCTTAGTTTAAACTCTATGAATTATATGTAAATTTGCAGCACTGCTGGAGGGGCTACTACACCTTCAACAGCATCATCAACTAATTCCCCAACCACTTCAACCACACCAATGCCGACAACCCTAACACCAGCCAATGGTGACGGGACAGCTGGACTGAACCCTGGAATGACTCCCCCTCTCCCCACCGAAGACGACAATGAAGCCTCCTTGCCACTCGTGGCCACGACATTGTTGATGCCTTTCTCCCTTTTACTCGCGTGTGTTTTTTAGCGTACTGGCGGTAGAATTTGCATAGACAATACAGTTTTGTAAGAAAACGTTGCCATAGACTGACTAGCTTACATGTAGCATTTCAATGTCATTTTCGGGTTTCCTAATTGCTAAGAACTAACCTGCCATTTGATTAAAGATTTAATCTTTGTAGTTCAACAAATTTAAATCAATTGTTCAATACTACTTTTCCAACTCTATACTATTGTGTGGTTGAGATTACTCTAATTAATCACCTAACTTGCAAACAATCCGCTTAATGCTGCTGGTTAACTAGGCATCTTTCAGGTTCTCGTATGATATACACGATATCTCGAGCAATTTCGTAGTATTCTTGATTGCGGTGCCAACTCCATAAAGCATGAGTCTTATTTTTCACCTGTAAAATGGAGAAAAGATAAATGCAAGCCTACTAATGTTCTAATAACAAACTTAGAGGGTCAGTCTGTGATTGCTCTTCCAAGCTGTTCCTACGACATCAAATTTGAAATTGGAAAATCAATAGCAGACATATGGCATAAACACCTTTTTAGGCCATATGATATGATCAGTTTGCATATTTTGATCCGTATGCTATAAATGTTACCCAATTGGACCTTGTGCTGTCCTATTTCTTATCTTTTTTTATCCTTTTTAGTATATATTATGAGCTATTTTGCTAAAATAGTTTTTACCACATGTGGTCAAAAAAGTTAAATAATTGAAAACCACAAGAACCAAATGGGTAACAATGGTATACCTCAAGGATCAAAAAAGGTAACTATTTATATAGCACAAGGACCAAATGAGTAACATGCATAGCATAAGGAGCAAATGGGCAAACCGACTATACCATTAGCCCAAAAATGTCTTTATGCGGCATGGGAAGCAATCCCAAACAGGTCCTAAGTATGCTGCTAAATTTTCGAAAAACGCTTATGTTCAAAAGTTCAAAGCGAAGAGACACCTCCAATATGCCATGGCCATAGCTGCTTTCTCTATAAGCACTATATTCCGGCTGCTTGTCCCAGCAAAACATGCCTTTAGCAGGACCAGACGTAAAATTCAAGGCACAGAAGCCACCAATTTCTTCGTCAGCCGTACTATACGGCTCAGGACAATCGCCAGGATCATCAGCATGCCTAATCGACATCGCTTCTTTAGTTCCACCATCACCAACCATTATATAAACCGGACCACACGGGTCCAAACTATAGTTGTAAACTCGGTTCGATCGCTCATATGCATGGACCTGCATTCATGGATCAAATGATCATTACTTTGAACAACACAATTTATTTTAACAAACATGTATTTTTGTCAGCGTTATTACATGTGCGTTATAGACGATGTCGACACTGTACGCATATAGTAGATCCTCGATTTCGACTCTCATACATTCCGCTTCTCTATAATAGTCCTTGAAAGTACTATACCACGAAGGGTACCACGAAACCACTAACCAAGGAGTTATATTTCGGTCAACATTATAGAGGTCCGATTCCAACCACGAATATTGATCAGCTGGGATGACAAAGAACCGAGATTACTAAGAGTGGCCGGAAAGAAAGTTGGACGAGGAATAAAAAAGACCGAGTTGGAAAGTTTACATGATTTGTCGAAGGAAATGTAGGGATTCAGCACCACAAAATGAACGCCTCCCGCGTTGAAGGAATAGTACAGTGTGGATGATGAGCCGCTTTCTTCGGAAGGGAATGCGAATCGGGAACTAAAAGAAGCAAATATCTGATCTTCGGCCTGTCTTTCTATTTCGTGCTTCCCTCCTACCATCATCGTCGGAATATTAGCCAGTAGAGGCTGCATAAACCTGCTAACTACTATAACTTTCAACTAAAACTTAATCATAACCAACCGTAAGTGCAAAATTGTACTGCTACAGAATTAAGGCCTGTTTGCGATTACTGTCACAGCTACTGTCTTGAAAAGCTCAGTTCAAACTTTTCATATAATAACATATTTTGACATTTGACAGAAATTTTGACTCTTAATACAAATTGATTAAGGTCTGTTTGCTATTTATTTCCAAAACTTTTCAAGATAAAAAACTTGAAAATGGAGTTTATCAGGACAACAGCCTAGAAAAGCTTGAAAATGGAGCTTTTTAAGACAGCAGCTTGAGAAAGCAATCCCAAACTTGGCCTTAACTATGCTATTTGCATATTTCCAACACCATGAATGTTAACCGAAATATAACATCAACAATTTTTCAAGAGCAATCACATTAATTCCCAGGATGAACATTTGGCAGAACAAGTTTGCTTTAGTAAACATGACAAAGATCGATGACCTGCCCCAATAATCCCAACGCGGTTGATATGTTTGAAGGACTGGAGTTTGCGAAACCGAGCATGATGAGTTACAATCAGATGCAGTTCCATTGGTGAAATAGGTGTCAGCGTAACCCAAACCCCCAACAAGAACAACAACATCAGGATGGTTACTGAGCAAGTGGCCAAGTGTTCCGCTCGTATTGTAGGTAAGTCCCAAGTCACCCACCACTACTATTTTTCTAGGATAATCTACGGGACTCGAGACTGGCATTGTTCGAAAATAATAAACATCGCTCATTAGCGGTATAGAAGGATCTCCGCATTGATATTGATACAGTGTGCCAGGTTCCAACCCTGCAGCAAGACACCATAGATAACAAGTCAAAACTACTAAAACCCGCTTCTCGATTTTTGATATATGAAAGGATGGATTTTTAAGCTAAGGAAGCAAAATTCTTCAACAGAATGGTATACCTGTGAGTTGAACATGGTGTATGATCCCAGAAGTGTAATTTTGAAGGCCATCAAAAGGGTATAGTTGGTTATAAACAAGTGAATAGCCTACTTCCTCGTAAGTTGATCCCGACTCGAAGATTCCATACACAACAACACTAGGAACTGATTCAGGATCTAATGGTGTTATGTCATTGCCAATTTGGAAATCCCCTGCAACTCAGTTTTGAAGCAACATTTATCAGTAAACTCAAGTAAAATAACCTAAAACCTGAATCTACTTGAAACTGTATTTTATATATTCCCTGTAATTCAGCTCCTTTCTAATTTAAACATGGTAATGGTGATAACCATAATAGTTCAGTTCATATTTACTTTTATGTAAGTATATAACATACGTCTAGAAGCAAGTTCATACTGTTAAAACCAGAAAACTCACTGATAAAAAGCGTTGACCCCAAAAAGACTCAAACTTTGAGACTTTTGGTTCCAAAACGAAATTCAAAAGCAAAACTTTTCAGTTAAAGCAGAGAAAGGTTCACGCTTTTTCATCTTTCTGCAGGCCATTTAGTCTATATTGTCAGTTTTCAAAGAAAAGAAAACAAACAGAAAACCCATGATAAAGGAGAGTTTAACGGTAACGAACCAGTGACCCAAGAAATCCAAACAGAGTCATAATCTGAAGAGAGGGAAACAGAGATTTGTTCAGGTTGAAAAAAACCTCCGTTCTTCCGAATTTGACGGTCAGTTTCCGGCAAGTCAACTGCATTTCCATGGTAGGTGAGGTTGTCAAGAGGAACAGAGATAGGAGTAAGGGGGCCCTGAAGGGTAGTAGGGAAATCGCCATGGACAGAGCTCCACACAAGAGAGAGGAGGAAGAAGAAGAATATAAGCATTGGGATTGAACCTATTTGGTATCCTTTGGAAAGGCAACGCATTGTGTTGTATTGTATTGCTTCAAATTCAATAGCTTAATGCAGTGTTGGCCTACACTATAAAGTTCACGGGTGGTGAGAATTGTGGATGCATGCATTATCTTGTTTCACATGCCTCCCACTTGTAATTTAGGGGATGACACAAATTTTAAGTAACATACTTAACACGTGTTAATGTTACTAATACCGTGTTTCATTAGTTTAATAACAAGTTATTAGTTTGATAATAATTGTATTGTATACACAAGTGGCAAGTGTAGGGTTTGTATACAGACGACTGATTCATCTTACGTGTACAAAAATTCGACATATGGTTCAGTTTGAATTTATAAGAGTTTAGACTAAGGATGGCAACGGGCCGGGTCTGGCTTGGACCCGGCCCGGATCCGTTTTCATATATTGGACCCGGATCCGGTGGATTCATAATTTCCGAATCCGGATCCGGATCCCACGGAAACTGGTTCAAAACGCATCCATGTAATTAACATCAAATTCTTAATTTCAGCTTCCATTTTTGTACATTTCACCTCATTTTAAATATTTTACATGCTCATTTAATTATGTTCATGCAATTGGATTTACGTGGATATCAAATAATATTAATTATCCAATATTTTCGGGGTAAATAATAAATAAAAATATACAATTAATATTTAAATACGGATCCGAGTCCGGATCCGGGTTTCATTACCCGGACC
>CATIWQ010214674.1:0-11492 GCA_949673415.1 Euphorbia schlechtendalii
GATTAGATTGAAGCTTCTCAACCAATCACAATGAAGTGATGCAATCATTCACCAATGGACACAACTCTTCGTATGGATAGACGCAACCCTTCGAACTTTATAAATAGGGCTCCAAACCTTACAATTTCGTGCAATAGTAGTGAGACGGAGGGAAAATATTAGAATGCATGAGAGAAATATAGTGTGTGTATAGATAGAGAATTCACTACGTTCATAAGTGTTAGCGAGAAAATGTTTAAGTGATTCGAATCCTTGTTTTGATCACTAGATTTCTCAATATTCTCGAGCGATTATTGTATAAGTGTACTTGCAAATCACGTATCAATAAAAGTTTTCATTCTTCAATATTCATTTGTTCGATATTCGCAATGAATAGCATCCTAGCGGAGGTTCTGTACGGGCCGAGACTGAATTCAAAGCAGACGCGGGAATTGTAGGAATTCACGACTCCCATTAAAGAGTGGATACAGTTTGATCAACTTTAGCTCTCACTTGCATACCTTACAACTTTGCTTTGCTTTGTACTTATACTTTCTATTTCGAAGTTTATGATATGTCTATGTGTCATAATGTGTATTTTGTGTTAAGTCTTTTATATTAATCAAGTTATATGTGTTGGAGTTAATTTTAAGAGCAGTTTCAGGGTTAACAATATTGTGTATAATCACTGGATCTGTGATATAACACTATTTGGTGAGCCAACATTTTTGGAATGGTAACTTGCTAAATGTGGCTATGTGAGAGCGACCCGTACTAAGCATAGTATTAACGTTCTCCAGGTTTATATAATTGTCTTAATTCGTTTGCACTAGGTTTAGAAAAATTATTTCATGTGTTGCTCTACAGCAAATAATTGAACATCTGGGTGTTTTGAACCGAGTCTGTTAGATTAGTTTAGTAAATCGTAGCATCTTTGTTGAACTTGCATGTTTTCTCTGCTATCCTTATTTCGTAGAGAAAATCTATATATTTAGATTCTCTAATCTTCATACATATATTAACTCATTTTTCATTCTGACCCTCCTATCCAAAATATCAATATATTTTATTTTCTTCTTTCGTCTTCCTTGTTGATCTTTAGAGCTAGTCCTTCCCTGTGAGATCGATATCTTTTAAAACTACATCGCAACTGTATACTTGCAGTTATCATCATTAGTCTATTTGATAAGAGGTACTGACAACACCTTTACTTTAAGCGAACAAGTTTTTGGCACCATTAATATATAGCCAAACTCTTTGCGAAAAAGTTATTAAACTTATCAATAGAAAAGTGGCGAACACTTGCTCTTCCTGCTACATGTCTCCCTTATACACTAAGAAAAACATTAATGGTTAGATTTGATTAAGTGTAAACTTCCTTATTGTATTCCATCCAAACATTGCGTACAAGAACGTTGAACGTACAGATATTATTTAAAATTGAATTTCAAATAATAAGCAGTATAACGATAATGTTTTCAACTTAGATAAGAAACTGAGTAAAGTACTTGTCACTTAATAAGTGTTAAACTCAGCAACTTAAGGTCAGCATGATAAAACCTAATTTGCGCCTTAGATTGGATTCACCATTCCAATCAAGTGAATCAGCAAATTGAATTGCTCCTTTGTGACGGGTTTGGTGAATATATCTGCTCTCTATTCCTCCTATACAATATACTCTAACTTGACATCTCCCCTTAGCACATGATCCCTTATGAAGTAATGTTTAATATTGACATGCTTAAACCTTGAACAAGATTTTGGATAGGTTTATAGCTCTCTTATTATCACACATAACTTTGAGGCATTTAGACTTTATACTATAATCTTCAAGTTGTTGCTTAATCCATATACACAACTTTCTGCTGCTGTGAGCATGGAATTTTGTAGCAGCTCGCGAGTTCGATGATGACAGCTTTTCAGGATTTTATCATTGAATCACACAAGTTTCGACTGTCCAAATGATCTACAAATAGAAGCTCTCATCGTAATAAAAAAATAAAATAAATAAAATAATGTTTTGGGCCCTAAATAAATATTTAGGATCGTAAAAAAATATTTAAAAACCACAAAGTGAAAATTTAAAAGCTTAAAATATTTTTAAGGATCAAAATAAATATTTAAGGGTTCAGAATAATTTAATTAAAGAATTTATTTTTTAAAAAAAAATATATGTATATATTTTATGAAAATAAAGGGAAAATAAATGAGTATATAAATTTTTAAATATACTGTGTTTGTAGTAAAAGGGCCCAAAAAGTCCACATATGGACTTTTTGGGAGGAGCCCAACAAGGCGAGCTGGCTCGCCAGCATTTTTTTCCTTTTTTTATAGGGGAATTTCCCCCTATAAATAGAGGGATTTTTAGCCGAAATGGGGATAAAAAAAATTTTAGAAAAAATATTTTTTCACTCAGCAAAACGAATGGAACTTTTACTAAAAAAAATATTTCCTTGAGGAAATAATCCTGACAGTTTTTTTCATCTTTCTTTAAAAAAATTATTTGATTATATTCGGGTCCAAAACAAATTTGGATTCCAAATCTTATTATTTTCAAATCAATTTTGTTGTCATCTTTTTCTCAAAAATCCTCAGCTATTCTCGGACCTAAAACAAATTTAGAGTATCAGTCTGAATATTTTTAAGATAAACTTAACATATTTTCACACAACAATCAAACCAAAAAGAACGAGGAGCACTCTCAAAAATCAAACGGATTTATCGACGTGAATTCTCAATGAAATGGTAAGCCTCTGAGTTCCTAGAGTTGCTTCTTCCTATGTATTATAGTGTTATATTTATTTTTTCTTTTCTCCTAAATTCTGAGATGAACTCGATTTTCGTAATCGACCTAGGATTTATTTTATTCTTTTAAATTATATTTTATTAACTCTTTTTATTTATTTAATTGTCATTTTATTTATTTATTATGTAAATTTCTGTTATGTTTTTAATTAATTTTTTTAATTTATTTAATTATGAAGATTCTTGTTAAAATATCCTCACGAAGAGAATAAAAATTATTTCAGGATAACAGACCTCACATTATCGCCATGTGATCATTTTCATTAATTAAAATGAGCAACGTGTGTGTAAATAAAATGAATTGTTTCTTCCAAAATAAGAAAGTTTCAAACTCCGCTATTTTAATTAGGCTACACGGGCCTCGCCAAAATCAAATCGAGCATATGCGTAAATATTCATGTTGTGTTATATTTCATGTGCTAACCTTTGTGGATGCATGTATATTAGGTTATATGTATGCCTAGGATTTTATTTTCCTTCGTGTATTGCAATTATTTTTTAAAAGAAATGTAATTAATAGATTAGACGGGCGGTTGCATCTCCCGAGGTTTTGTAATTTTTAATCTTTACTTTTCCACATTTATTTACTGCATTATGTATGGATTTACTGCTTTTCGCATGCGTATTAAATCATACATTATAAACACTAAAACGACATAAGTTTGAATATGCATAATTAAGAAACACGATTTTCTGTAGATGTAATGTAATATGATCCAATAAGAAGTAAGCAACTTATCCTGAACCCGAATCTCTGTGTCTTGGTGGGCCGTCCCCCGGATGTTAAGCCTCACAAGACTTTAATTCTTGGAAGAGCTAATCCAGGTGACAACTCCACACTATGAGACGGTGGATTCGGGCTTTTACCAATCTAAATCGATTTTATTTTCTCTTTTAAACCTTTCAGGTCCCCAACCTAGAATTTCATTTTCACAAAAACACCCTCGTGGACCGCGCCTCTCATTTTGCGCTCTCTCAGCCCATCGCATTCCGTGTCATCCGCTCACAGCTGTCATATAGTCAGATTTTGTTCTGTTGAGTACAATGGAAGTTTACTTCTTGCTATACCAAGAGATTAAACATTCTCCAATGATATTGTTAATTAATTTAGACAAGTAATGAACATGCGAACTAGCATGGAGGAATTTCAAAACTTAAAATTAACCTAGAAGGAAATCCTAAGCATGGCTTAATTGGTATAATCTTAATTAAAACATTCCATAGATTCATTAGTTCTATAAACACTTTTAAAAGAGACCTAACATATAAGTATAAAGCATTAACTAGTTGATGTATGCCTTCCCTTCCTACAATAGAGCGATCCCTTAGAACAATTAGATAGAACTCCTTTAACATTAGCCTCCAAAGTAAGGCAGCCTCTATGAGTAGTCCACACGAACCCCACTGAACAAAACCTCCTTAAGATGGAGAACTTGTCAGTTAACAAGTGGCTGTTAGATCACTCGTGGACCAACCTGAAAATAATTGCAAAGGCTCTTTTCCAAAATAATAATAAGCCTTTAAAAAAGAATCTCACAAATAAAATAGAAACTTGGGGAGGATATCAAACAATAAAAATGAAAAGAGTCAAGTTCAAAAGGAGAAGGCTGAACTCAAGTGTGTTTGAAAGGAGGAGGAAGAGCTCCTTATATAGCGGGAAGGGGAGCAAAAATGCTCCCCATTTAACAATGTGTGATGGGGATTTCCCCATCCCACATGTGGGTCAACTGCACGGAGCTCCAACCTTCGCGGGTTAACTTGCATGTACAACCCACATATGCGAGCTGTGCGAGCCTCAGAAGGAAAGTTCAATTAGGCTTGCCTTATCCCGTAAGCAGAGCCTGGCAAGACTTCCTGCAAACCCTACTTGTTGGTGTGCTGGTGGGCTTGCACTGTAGGCCCGTACAAGCGCTTCCAAGCAGTGCCTAGGGGCCTGCAGCCCACTAGCATGCGCTAGCCATGCCAACGCATGCTGGAGATGCGTGAACTCTTTTTATTACTTGTATGGCAGCCATACGAGCCCCTTCCCATGAGCAAATCATGTTCGTGGGGGCCACTTGCAACGGGAATAATCCCTTGCCCCACATATTGCACATTTATCCCTGGTCCCTCTTTCAAATTGTTAATTAGTCCGACCATTTAATGGTCCATCCAAATGAACTTAAATATCCTTTTATTCTCAGTATAGACCTCGTCTATTAGTTCTTTATTTAGTTCTCTGAAGGTCTAATGTGTGTGACCTCAAAGGATCTCGAAGTATAGAGCCGCTAGAGGTTAACCTATACTTGACTTCCCATCTGGGAGCCTTTAGGCTTAGTGTTCCAAACCGATATGGAACCTGATGACTCTAGATGATCAAATAGGCTCTTGGAAAAGTCGTATGATACCACGATACTGGGAAAGTCAAGTGCTTATGACTTGATCTGGTTTTGCAGTAATATTCAATACAATACACTCCTTCTATCATATTAAGTACCATCTAGTTTATTAAGCTTGGATAAACTGTTAGCTTATGTTATAGCCATAATTATCTTGAAGTTAGACTTGTTCACGAAGAACACGATTCGCCTTTATATACTGATATTGATTAGAAACCCATTCTATCAATCTCATACTCTGATCGGTGATTTATGAGTGTGTTACTTCAACAAGAGGCCTTAAGGTACAACTCCCATTATATCACTATATTAGGAGTGATGGATCACATCTTGACTACTCGGCTTACCAACAAACGGTCATCACTATACTCGTAATCATCCGTATCATCCTAATAATAACGTATGGATGGGTATGACCCAAAGTATAGTAAATTCTGCACAAGGCAACCAGTATCTCAGGTCTGACGATACTCGTACTGCTACTACAATAAGATGTGACACCAACACATGGATATAACTATTTTTGAGTGTTTATCTTTTAACGGTCTCTAATGTATTACCTGAGTACATTCATGTGTTAACTCAAGGTACCACCTTCAGCTCATGAGATTCGCTGCTTGGATCCAATCCAAGGAGTAAGCCTACATATGCTAGTCTATCCGCTTCATTGATGTCTAATCTCAATGAAACTATGACTAGAGATATTTAGCCTTTTCCATAATTACACATGTGTCCAGTTCTCTCCCCACATAGCTCCCACTATGTCCTTGCACTTTCACGCTATGAAATAGTCACAGACTTTGTTTTATTATATCAATGAATATATATACATAATAACATATATAATACCAACAAGATATATAAATAGAGAAGATCATCTATATATAATAAAGGTGCCTTATTATTGATAAACAATCATCCAAAAATTGTTTGTACATAAGTGACTAATAAGGATTTATTTCCCTAATTGCCTCTAGGGAATACATCATGTCTTCTTTTTCTATCTAGCTTGTCTCTTCCATAGTAAGCATTTGTGAATCCTCTACGAGTGAAGTCTGAGCTGCTTGGATTCCGTAGACATGCGTCAATAAAACCTTGCAAGTACCAGAGAATTCTCTTAACAGCTGCTAAGTGAGATACTTAGGGGTCAGCTTGATATATAGCACAACCACAAATAGAATATTGAATATCAAGCCTACTAGCTATCAAGTAAAGAAGAGAATCAATAATACCTCTATAGAACTTTTTGTCTACATATTTACCGGCTTCATCTTTGCTTAGGATAATATATGTGGCCATTGGAGTTGAAATTGGCTTTAATTGTTCCATGTCAAACTTCTTCAAAACTTCCTTAGCATATTTAGATTGATTGATATCGCTTTGTTTAATTTGCAGTCAAAGAAAGCAGTTTAATTCTCCTATCATTAACAATTCGAATTTGCTCTTCATCTTCCTATTGAACTCATTACAAAGACCTTCATTTGTTGAAAAAAAAATATCATTTACATAGATTTGGACGAGTAACACATCATTCTTCTTGAGCTTGATAAATAGAGGTATGTCTGCTTTCCCTCTAACATAGCCTTTGTAGAGAAAAAACTTTGTTGGTCTTTCATACCAAGCACACGGCGTCTGCTTCAATCTATACAAAGCATTCTTCAACTTGCAGACATGATCTAGAAGCTTTGGATCTTCAACAATAGGGGTTTGGTGGACATAATCTTCTTCTTAAATGTATCCATTTAGGAAAGCACTCTTAACATTTATTTGAAGTAATTTGAAGTTCATATGAGATACAAAAGTGCAGAGAATCCTAATAGCTTCAAGTCTGGTTATAGGAGTATAGGTTCCATCATTATTGATTCCTTCTTACTGATTGTAGCCTTAAGTGACAAATCTATCTTTTTTTTACAACATTGCCATCTTCATTTTATTTTTTCTTGAAAACCCATTTGGTTCCAAAAATAGACTTATCTCTAGGTTTGGAAACTAAATCCGACACTTCATATCACTTGAACTGATCAAGCTCTTCTTACATAGCTATTATCCAATAGTCATGAAATTCAGCATCTTCACACTTCTTGGGTTCAAGTAATGATATGAATGCTAGATGACTGGTTTTTTCTTGCTAAGTTAGTCTCTAGTCATGATAGGATTATGAACATCATCTAAAATGTAATCAATTGAATGATTGAGATGATTTCTAATCTCTCTAGGATGATTCATATTTGGTGCTTGAATCTTCTAACTAAATTGTTGTTGTTGAGGTTAATCATCTTCATTAGAGTTGATAGCTTGAATTTGGTCACCAGCTTCCTTGACATCGTTAAGTTTTTCTACTGGTGAGTTTAGAACCTTAGGCACATTAATAACTTCTTGAACATCATCATCATTGTCTCTTTAGAAATACACTATCCTTTATCAAAACCTACATGCATAGATTTTTCAAGAAGTCCAATCCTCTTTACATAGACTCGGTATGCTCTATAACTTGCTAAGTAACCCAGAAAGATTCCTTCATATGCTTTTGGGTCAAACTTGGCTAGTTGCTCCTTAGTGTTAAGAATATAACATTTACATCCGAAAAGATCTAATTTTTGGCTTGCGCCCCTTTTAAAGTTCATAAGGTGTTTTTATCTAGAATAGGTCGAATTAGGACCCTATTAAGTATATAACATGATGTGTTAACAGATTCTCCCTCGAAATACTTAGGTAGGTTGTTGTCACTCAACATCAATTTGCCCATCTCAACAATTATTCTATTTTTGCGCTTAACAACTCAATTTTACTACGGTGTATATGGAGTTGAGAAATTATATCCATTCTTGATGAACATATTTTCAAACTCTCTCTCATGGTTGTTTCTGATCTTGATGATTCTCCTTGCTTATTCATTCATTATCCACTTCTATATAGTTAAGAAGAATTTGAAAGTTTTATCTTTGCTTCTAAGAAAAGCCACCCATGTGAAATGAGTGAAATCATCCACAACTACAAGAGTAAATCTTCTTCCTCCTAAACTTGCTGGTTAAACTAGGCCAAAGAGATCCAATTGAAATAATTCTAGTGGATGCTTTAAAGAGATATCATTCATATATTTAAATGATTTCCAGAACTACTTTCCATATTAACAAGCTGAGAATAATTTGTCCTTCTAGAAACCAATAAATGGAATATCATTGACTAGTCTTTTCTTCACTAGTTTTGATAGATTCGTTATGTGGATATGGCCCACCTATTATGTGATAATCAAGAATTATCATCCTTAAAATTAAGAAAATGTTGCTAGCTTTTTGGGATAGATCGATCATATAGATGTTATTGATCAAAATAGAAAATTGGTGACCACTGCAAGTATACAGTTTTGATGTAGTTTTAAAAGATATTGATCCCACAGGGAAGGAATTCGGTTCTAAAGACCAACTAGAGTTACAGGGTAAATGAAAATATGGAATTTATATTGGAGGGGTTTGGATGATAGATAGATGAATGGATAGATGTATGAACAAACTAGAGAAGATGTAAAATATAGAGATATTCCTACGAATAAGTTTAATAGAGAAAAACATGCAAAATCATCAAGAATATTTCATACACTAGATAACTTCAATAAATAAGGTTCTAGAAGGCCTGATATTCAATAATTCACCACAGAGCAACACATAAGATGACTTTTCTAAATTTAGGGTAAATGAATTATGACACTTATAAGAACCTGGATAACTATATTACTATGCTTAGTATGGGTCGCTCTCACATAGTCATATTTAGTAAGTTACCACTCCAAAAATGTTGGCTCACTAAATAGCGTTATAATCACAGATCTAGTGATTATACACAATCTTGTTAACCTCGAAATTACTCTTAAAGTTAACTTGAAAGCATATAACTTGATTAATATAAATGAGCAAAACGAATTACTCGTTATAACACATAGACATATCATAAACTTCAAAATAGAAAGTATAAGAAGAAAACAAAGTAAAGTTGTAAGGTATACAAGTGAAAGCTAAAGTTGATGAAACCGTATCCACTCTTTAATGGGAGTCATCAATTCCAGCAATTCCTGCGTCTACTTTGAATCCGGTCTCGACTCGTACAGAACCTCCGCTAGGATGCTATTCTTTGTGAATCTCGAATAAAAGAATGTTGAAGAATGAAAACTTTTATTGATAAGTTCTTTGCAATTACACTCATACAACAAATGCTCAAATTTGTGTAGAAATATAGTGATCGAAATAGGAATCGAATCACTTATACATTTTTCTCGCTAAGACTTTGAACATACCGAAATCTAGATATTACAATCTCTATCTATACATGCACACTATCATTCAATGCCTTCTAATCATGCTATAACCATGCACCATGAAATTGTTGAGTTTTGAACCCTATTTACAAAGTTTGAAGGGTAACGTCTATCCAAACAAAGAGTCGTGTCCATTGGCGAAGAGTTACATCACTTCAATATGATTGGATGCAAAGATTCATCCTCATCCACAATGGAAAGTCACCTTTTAATGATTGGTTGACTTCTAAAAGGTTTCTTTTCAGTTGGTAGTTGATGGCGGTTGATCGTTCTTATCTGGCGGTTGATGGAGGTTGATCGTTCTTATCCGGCGGTTGAAAGAAGAGAAGATTTTACCAAAAACCTTCAAGTTTGTGATTGTGAATATATGTCATGACCGTGAATACTTGGTTGGCAACTTTTGGTTGTGAAAGTTAACAAGTCACGAACACGATGTATGTGTCACGATCGTGACATTCCTTTTTCACATGATTCCTCTTTGCAATTTCTACCGATCTTTGACATCTTCGATCCTTTGCCAATTCCTTAAGTTCCATGCATCTTTTTGCACCTTTTTCACTCTTTTTGCATAGATTTCCAACTTTAATCATTTTACTTACAAGATTTACCTAGTACCTGTATTTGCATAAAAAAAACAACTACATACCACGTGAAATCTTTTATATGAAATATAAAATGACTTAAACCATAATGTTTAATGATTGAAAATGTCATGATAATAAGTGTAATTATAAACTTATCACTCCCCCACACTTAACTTTTGCCTCGCCCTCAAGGTAAACAACAGAAGTGTATAGAATTAGTAATCCAAGTTCGTACCTTATTTGGCGAAAGACTATTGAAGTGAGTATCACATTCCCACATTGTATAAAGTTTAAGTAAAAGTTAAAAAATTCCCCGAAAATTAGTAATGTGAAATTTATATAGTCTAGTTGTATACATTTGCTCTTAATGGAGGGTCAACCAAATCACGTCTTCATCTACGTGTTATATGCTTACTCGAATATTACCTTCTCTCAAGTATAGTATAAAGTATTAAGGACAAAGGGAGCACACTTTGGAAAGTTTGATCTCAATGCCTTTTTAGGTAACCTAGGATGCTAAAAACACTCTTAGTGGTTGCATTTTATGCTCCATACCACTCTCCCCTTTTTTTAGTGGTTGTATTTTATGCTCTATACCACTTCTCTCATTTTTACTTTTAAGCATATGTTTTTGAAGTACAGATTTGAACTTTCACCCATTTTTTGTACTATGCTACTTTTTCTTTTTTCACTCATTGAATGGTTGTAGTTTCTGCTCCGTACCATTCCTCACCTTTTGCATAACTCATTGGTTATCCTCTCTTTCCATTTATATTTCTCTTAATACCCTCATCCTTTATTGATTACTTTCAAAGTGTTATGGCTATAGTTTCCCTACACTTTAAACACACTCAATACTTGTAGGACTTATTCAAGAATAGCATATAAAACTCATAGTAAGAACACTACTAGATATTACTCCACTTAAACTTATCTGTAGCATTAAACTAAAACTATATAACTTATACTAATTCATATTGCATTGAAATATATATCGAAACTTACTTAGAATGTTGCTTTTGAATGTTACTTCATCCTTGCCAAATGAGAAATGTTGTGCGAAAACGCTCACACTCTCAACGTGTGGTCATACTCGAAACATTTAGTTCGAAATATGCATTAACATCAAACTTGTATACCTAACACTCAAAATAACCTTGGAACATATGTTAGTATAGTATAGGTATGGATAATGTATAAATAACACAAAGATCAAGAAAAATTTTCAAACTCTTCGATATTTTCATTTTATTTAATTTTTTTTGGATTTTTGGGATTGTTTTAAAAACGCAATGAAAAATATTGAACTAGTCTAAAAATATGAAAAAGAAAAGTAAAGAAAGAGTAAACCCATTCTATTGAGAAGGAGAATCCGAGGGACTAGGAGTAAATTGACAGTTTTGTTTTCTAAAGAAAGATAGTAAATTTTCGAACCAT
>CATIWQ010214676.1:0-22296 GCA_949673415.1 Euphorbia schlechtendalii
CATACGCCTTTGCTAGAAAGCCCATTTGATCGTCTAAAGCTATCGGGTTCCATAATGGTCTAGAACACTGAGCCTAAAGGTTCCCAGATGGGAAGCCAAGATTAGGTTAACCTCTAGCGACTCTGGATCCTATGAGGTCACACACTTTGGGTCTTTATCGGACCATGTAAAGAACCTATATACTGGGTCTACACGAAAATACAAGTTGTGAAATCAGTGAGAAGAATTATCAATTGGTTTTATTGAATTAATAATAAAAAGAAATAATGAAAACATAGGGAGAAATAGTCAAAGCGAGTAAGGGAATTTTCCCGTTGCAAGTGAGCCCCGAAAAGAACATGTGTTGTTCGAGGTGGGGCCTGCTTGGCTGGCCCACAAGCTTGAAAGCTCATGGGCTGCTAGCACGCGGGCTGCATGGCAGCGCTTACACGGGCTGTAAGGCCATGCTTGTGGCTAATAACGGGCTTCCCTCATGAAACCCGCGGGTTGCCCTACCCATGTGGCTAACCCGCCTGCATGGGATAGGATTTGTCCTATCCCATGCAAAGTTAGAGGGTGAGTCTAACACTTTCCCATTTTTTCTATATATAGGCATTCATGCCTCTCATTATTCACACACACCAAAAAGCTTTGAGCCTGTTTTCTCTTTGATTTCTATTATTCTCTTCTTTTGTTGTGCGAGATCCTCCATGAGTTTCTCCAAACAAATTGAAGAGTTCTTTTAGAAGGCTCTAGGTTTAAGTGAGCTTTCGATTTTAGTTTTCGGGTTGATTTACGAGTGGTCTGGCAACTGCTATCAATCGATGGGTTCTACCTCTTTGAGATTTTGGTCGATGAAGATCCGTGTGGACCAAGTCATAGAGACTCTCCCAATTTGGAAACTTGTGCTGTCGGAATTGCTCTAAGGGAACGACGTTACCATTAGAGAGATAACTTACTCATCAACTGGTAATATTTTAATCTTTAGATGCTAGGTCTCTTTTATATGTTTTATAAACTTAAAAGCATCTATGGAACATTTTAACTTAGATCATATCAATTATGGCATGATTAGGAGATCCTCAAAGTTTTTGAATTTCCACCTTGCAACCTTTGCATGTTCTATCTTGATTAACCAATAGTGGTATCAGAGCTTACCTTATGCTATGCATGATTGATTGTAATATGTTAAAATGTGATTTTCTATAAATTGATTAAAGTATGCTATGCATGGCTTAGGTTTCAATTCTGTTATAAAAAATGATGTGATAACTAGATTAAGGTTTTGCTCAAACTTAGTCTAGGTGATTATCATGTAAAATTAGTAATGTTTCACTACATGGGTAAATGCTTTAATTATGGTTCATCTCGTACTTCATTTAATTAAAGAACGAAATCTTTACATCATAATTATCCGTGGTATAACGAATCAAGGTGCCCGTGGTAATTTTGGCAAGGAATGGATAAGGCTTCTCATTCATTTTAAGGGGGCCTCTCCTATCTGGAAGTTACCATCGGTATTAAATTCAAGTATACCCAAGGGATGTTTATGACTTAGTCAATTTCTAGTATGGGAATTTATTCCGCATATGATTTTACAAATGTGGTTTAAGTTGTTAAAATTAAAACATGTAGACATAGGTGCAAAAACTTAAACATGGACCTTGTTTGTTTTGCGTACTATGTGGAGTCTTGGCATAATGGAATGATTATGTTATACCAGTCAGAGCATGTTCCCTTAGAGTTAATAATTTATAATAGCCCTTAATTATTATTTCATAATCATATCCATCGTATAAGACCTATAATAAATCGAGACCAGTGGAACCAATGAAATCCCTACAACAATATTAAGGTAGAAAAATGTCTTCCCATCATAAGTCATGATATAAGCCTTATTAACGGATGTAAGAACATGTACAACATGACTTCCTTTAACATGTGTTTGGTCAGGGGACTAGATGGGGTTAGTGCCTTAACCAAAGAGGGTTAATTATCCATATTATTGGAGCTAATGCCGAATTGGAGACTCATTTGAGGAGTCGTACAATTGGGTACGCACATCTCGAGAAAGAGAACTCAAATAGATTAGCAATTGCAAGAGATGCTTTCCAACCATGGTTATATTGTTACGACTTGACTTGCGATAGTGGGGGTCATGATGAGTAGCTATGGATGCTACCTACTAAGGAAAATTGGTTCAACCAAATTTCCTGAATTTGAATGGAAGGGGCTATTTAAATGTCGATAAAATAGTAGGAAATTATGTGTTTATTTAAAGACCTTGTATTAAATGCATGTACATATGCTAATGTCTAAACAATTCTATCTTATATCTAGCTTACACAATGAATCCAAAAATAAACCTTTGCCCGATACTTGACATAAAACTAACAAGGATCAATTTTGATGACTGGTTCAAAGTTCTTAGAGAGGAGCTTGAGACAAGCCGCATGGATTATGTCTTGGATAATCTGGCATCAGTCAATCCTAATGCTGACGCTTCTATCCAAGAGAAAGAAGCATATCTTAGGCATAAGAGAGATGCTTTCGTTGTATCACTTGTGATGCTCGAGACCATGAGCTTGAAGCTTAAGGAAAAAGCATGAAGGTATGGATTTAAAATCCATGCTAACTCATCTCAGATGACTTCATGCAGGCATGAGAGTTGAGTGGAATGAAATTTACAAGTTCCTATATAACTTTGGGAGATATGATGGGATCCTAGCCACTGAGCAATGCATTGAATACATACAGTATTTGAGAAGATTGGCTCAAATAGGAATCGAGATAGATTCCAAGCATGACATACAAATAATGATAGGAACCCTATCTGATAAATATTTGCCTTTTGTGAAAGATTATCTTATGTCAAAGAGGGTCAAGAAGACATCTGAGTTTATTAAGAATCTTAGAAGTTTTGAGCAAGGTCTGATGGTAAGAGGAACAAATGCCTTAGTGAGTAAAGCTTGCATTAAAGGTAAAGGTTTAAAACCCATCAGTAGGAAAGTCAGAATTGTGAGGGGAAAGCCAAAGGATTATGTTTCTATTACGGAAGGCCCGGACACTGGAAACAAGATTGCAAAGCTCCAATTTCTGAAAAAATGAAGAAGAAGCCAAGTCAGGCATCTACTTCATGTATGTTCATAATAGAGAGTTTCTCTATAGTTCCCTATGAGTCTACTTGGGTATTAGATACTGGTTTTGGTACTCATATCTGTACTTTTGTACATGGATTGCAGAACAGTAGCGAGCTTGCAAAGAGGGAAATGGACTTAAAAGTTGGAAATGGAGCACGGGTTACTGCAACAATTGTAGGGACACATAGCCTTCATTTACCTAGTGGCCTAGATTTGGTTTTGAAAAATTGCTATTATATTCAAGCTATCACTAAGAATATTATTTCTATTGCACTTCTAGCAACAGAAGGATTTGAAATTTTATTTTCTCTTAATAAATGTCAAATTGAGCGTGACAATATTCTTTATGCTTATGGAATATCTTTGAATGGCATACATGTTCTAGACACTAAAACTGAAATTCTATATATGAACATAATTAAGAAATCAAAATTAGATAATGAGAAATCCTCTTACTTATGGCATCGTCGTCTAGGCCATATAAATGAGACTCGCTTAACTAAGTTACACAAATGTGGATACTTAGGCCCAATGAAATGGCCTTCCTATGGTGTGTGCGAAACTTATTTAAAAGAGAAGATGACTAAGAAACCTTTCAAAGGAAAGGGTCAGCGCGCCACTAGTACTTTGGAAATAATACATTCCGATGTATGTGGTCCAACAAGTGTTAAGACACATGATGGTTTTGTCTACTTCATAACCTTTATTGACGATTATTCGTGATATGGTTATTTATACCTTATGAGGTACAAGACTGAAAGTTTTAATGCTTTTAAAGAATTCAAAATTGAAGTAGAGAAACAGCTTCGGAAAAGTATCAAGACCCTTCAATCTAATCGAGGTGGTGAATACTTAAGCCAGGAGTTTCGATATTATCTAATGGATAAAGGTATTTTATCGCAATGGATACCTCCTTATACACCCCAACACAATGGATTGTCAAAAAGAAGGAATCAAACCCTACATGATATGGTTCGGTCCATGATGAGCCAAGCAAAACTCAGTAGATCCTTTTGGGGTTATGCACTTGAGAGCGCAGTTTATATACTAAACAAAGTGCCCTCTAAATCAATTGAACAAACTCCATACAAGTTATGGTATGGTAAGAAACCCGCTCTTTCTCACCTGAGAGTTTGGGGATGTCCTGCATATGTTAAAAGGATAAGTTCAGATAAGCTGGGTGCTAAGTTTGATAGATGTCTATTTATAGGTTACCCTAAGGAGACTATAGGGTATACCTTATATGATCCCAAGGAAGAAAAAGTCCTTGTTTCCAAAAATGCACAATTCCTTGAGAACGAGCATATACTTGCGAAAGCTAGTGGGAGCATTCTTGAGTTAGGTACTCAAGTAAATCAAATAGACAATCAACTGATTATACCTACACCTATTACATAAGATAGTGTAAGCATGGAATAGCCTATTATATTACCGACATTGTGTAGGTCAGGTCGGGCTCTAATCGCTCCTAAGCGATACGGGTTTGTCATCACTAATGATAAACATCTCTTCCTTATGGAAGATGATGAGCCCAAGACTTACTAGGAGGCAATGGAAGGCTCAGAATATGATAAAATGGCTTTTATCCATGAGATCAGAAATGGACTACATGTATGAAAATCAAGCCCATTAGATACAAGTGGGTTTCAAGAAGAAAATCGACATGGGCAGTAACATAGTCACCTATAAAGCAAGGCTGGTTGCAAAAGGGTACAATAAAAATGAAAGCATTGACTATGATGAAACCTTTTCACCGGTGGCCATGCTGAAGTCTATCAAGATACTCCTTGCTAACATTCGCTCATAATGATTATGAGATTTGGTAGATGGATGTGAAGATAGCATTCCTTAACGAGAATTTGGATAGGGATGTGTTTATGACTCAACCTGAGGGTTTCACATCTAAGGATGGCTCTAAGGTATGCAAGTTGCAGAAATCCATTTATGGACTTAAGCAAGCATCGAGGAGTTGGAATATTAGATTTGATGAGACAATCCAAGAAATCAGTTTTGTATCAAACACTAATGAGCCTTGTGTATATAAAAAGGCTAGTGGGAGTGTGATCATTTTCCTTGTATTATATATCGATGACATATTATTAATAGGAAAGGATATTCCTTTTCTTCAAACAGCTAAGACGTGGTTGTCAAAGAAGTTCTCCATGAAAGACCTTTGAGAAGCAGCTTTTATACATGGTATTAAAATTTACTGAGATAGATCCAAATGGCTGCTAGGTCTTTCACAAAGTACATACATACACAAGGTTTTGGATAGATTTAACCTTGAGCAATCAAGAAAGGGTTATCTCCCTATATCTCACGGATTACCTTTCTAAATCTGAGTGTCTAAGAACATAAGAAGAAAGACTGTGTATGAATGGAATACCCTATGCCTCAGTGGTAAGGTCCATCATGTATGCTATGGTATGCACTTGGCCTGACGTCTCACATACGTTGAGCGTCACAAGAAGATTTCAATCTGACCTAGGTGAGAAGCATTGGACGGCCGTTAAAAATATCTTCAAGTACTTATATAGGACCAAGGATATGTTTTTAGTATATGGAGAAGGTGATCTCACTTTAAAGGGATACATCGATGCGAGTTTTCAGTCTGACAGGGATAATTATAAGTCCCAGTTAGGTTATGTGTTTTTGTTTAATGGAGGGTTATTTGTTTTTAAGAGTTTCAAACAGGATACGACTACCATTTCAACCATTGAATCTAAGTACTTAGCTGCCTCAGAAGCAGCTAAGCAAGTCGTATGGCTAAAGAGATTTATTGGTGATCTTAGTGTGGTAACCAGCATTATAAATCCGATAGCGGTCTATTGCAATAACAATGGGGCTATTGCTTAGGCAAAGGAACCATGATCTCATCACAAAAATGAACATATACTCAGAAAGTATCATCTTGTAAATGAGATGGTAGCCAAAAAGGATATAAGTTTATAATACATCCCAACGGATCAAAATCTAGCGAATGGTCTAACAAAACAATTGACTCAGGTTAAGCATGACCAGCATGTGAATGAGTATGGGATAAAGCAAATGGCCAATTGGCTCTAGTGCAAATGGGAGATAATTAGACATGATGTATGCCTTAGAGGTAAATAGGATGATATGTCTTTATTAGCTATAATGTATAAACAGTTTTGAATTATTAATAATAATCAAAGGCATTTTGTTACTTATCAGTGATTCTTTTTAATTGTATCTCACTGTATCAAATATATTTTGATATGTATATGCGTATTGAAGAAACAGAGTCCATGACTAATTCATAGTGTAAAAGTGCAAGGATATAGTTGGAGCTATGTGAAGTGAGAATTGCATATACGTATTAATATGAATAGTCTAAATATCACTAGTCGTACTTCCACTGAGACTAGACATCAATGGAGAGGATAGATTAGCATGTGTAGGCTTACTCCTTGGATTAGTTCCAAGCAGTCGATCTCATGTTCTAAGGATGGTACCTTGAGTTAACACCGGAATGTATTTGGGTAATACATTGGAGACCACCATAAGACATGCAATCGGAAATAACTATATCCATGTGTTGGTGTTATGTCTTATTGCAGTAGCAGTACGAGTATCCTCAAACTTAAGATACCGGTTACCTTATGTAGGAGTTACTATACTTTGGGTCATACTTATTCATAACCTGGCGATCAGGATGACTCGAATGATTATGGGTATAGTGATGATCACATATTGGTAAGGTGTGTAGTCAAGATAGTATCTATCGCTCCTGATATAGTAATACAATGGAGATGTACCTTAGGGCCCCTTGTTGAAGTGATACACTCATAAACCTTTAATTAGAGTATATGATTGATGGAACGGTTTTTTAGTCAATCAAGATACAAAACCGCTGAGTGTGTTCTCCATGAACAAGTTTAATTCTAGGATAGCTACGGCTATTACATGAGATGACACTTAATGAGAGCTTAATAAACTAGATGGTACTTAACCTAATGGAAGGAGTGTATTATACTGGTTACTACCGCAAAACCGGAACAAGTCACAGGCACTTGATGTTCCAAGTATCGATGGATCATACGCCATTGCTAAAAAACCCATTTGATCATCTAGAGCTATCAAGTTCCATAATGGTCTAGAACACTGAACCTAAAGGTTCCTAGGTGGGAAGCCAAGTTTAGGTTAACCTCTAACGGCCCTGTACTTTGGGATCCTATGAGGTCACACACTTTAGGTCTGTATCAAAAATACAAGTTGAGAAATCAGTGAGAAGAATTATTGATTGATTTAATAAAATTAATAATTAATAGAAATAATGAAAAGATAGGGAAAAGGTTACACAAAGCGAGATAGGGATTACCCAACATGGGTTGTTCATAATGGGGCTTGCACGGTTGCCTAGCAAGCTAATGGGTTCCTGGTCTACTAGCACCCATAGAAAGTCCGCACGTGCTAGCGGGCTGCAGGCCGCAAGCGCTGCACGTAAGGCTACAAGCTGGGCTTGTAGGAAAGCCTGCAAGCTGCAGCTTGCACCACACGGTAAGCCCCTTAGGGCTTGCCTTATAACAGCCGCAGGTCAACCCGTAGGTATCCATACCTTGCGGTTGACTCGCTATACATGGGATGGGCTTTATCCCATCCTACGTAGAGTTTTAGGGGGAGTCTATCACTCCCCCTTTTTCCCTATAAATAGGTTTCTGGCCTCACATTATTCATACACACCAAAAAGCTTTGAGCTTGTTTTCTCTCTAATTTTTATACTCTCCTCTTCTTTTGTTGTACAAGATCCTCCACGAGTTTCTCTAAACAAATTGAAGAGTTCTTTTAGAAGGTTCAAAGTTTAAATGAGTTTACTATTATGGATTTTCAGGTTGATTTAGAAGTAGTTTAGTAACTGCTATTAATCGACGGGTTCTACATCTTCGAGGTTTTGGTTGATGAAGATCCGTGTGGATTAAGTCATAGAGGCTCTCCTAGTTTGAAAGCTTATTCCATCAGAAATGCTTGAAAGGGAATGCCGTTATCATAAGAGAGATCAAGCACGCATCAACTGGTAATGCTTTAATCTTTAGATGCAAGGTTTCTTTTATATGTTTTATAAACTTAAAAGCATCTATGGAACATTTTAACCTAGATTATAACAATTATGGCATGCTTAGGAGATCCTCAAGTTAATTTTATGTTTTTTAACTTCTGCCTTGCAACCTATGCATGTTCCATTACTATCTTGATTAACCAACATAGTCATTGGAGACAGCTATAAGATAGACACTCGAAAATAACTATATTCATGTGTTGGTGTCATGTTTTATTGCAGTAACAGTACTAGTATCCTCAGACTTGAGATACCGATTACCTTATGTAGGAGTTGTTATACTTTGGGTTATACTTATTCAGACCCTGGCGATCAGGATGAAACGGGTGATTACGGGTATAACGATGATCACATGTTGGTAAGCTATGTAGTCAAGATGGGATCCATCACTCTTGATATAGTAATATAATGGAGATGTACCTTAGGGCCTCTTGTTGAAGTGACACACTATTAAACCTCTGATCTGAGTATACGATTGATGGAATAGGTTTCTAGTCAATCAAGATACAAAACCGCTGAGTGGTATTCTTCATGAACAAGTCTAATTCCATGATAGCTACGGCCATTACATGAGCTGACACTTAACCCTAGCTCAATAAATTGAATGGTACTAAACCTAATGGAATAGTGTATTGTACTAGTTACTACTACAAAACCAGATTAAGTCATAGGCACTTGACGTTCCAAGTATCGGGGGATCATACGCCTTTGCTAGAAAGCCCATTTGATTGTCTAGAGCTATCAGGTTCTATAATAGTTTGGTAAACTGAGCCTAAAGGTTCCTAGACAGGAAGCTAAGTTTAGGTTAACCTCTAGCGGCTCTATACTTCGAGATCATATGAGGTCACATACTTTGGGTTTTTATTGGACTATGTAAAGATTCTATTAATTGGGTCTATACTGAAAATACAAGTTGTGAAATCAGTGAAAGGAATTATTAATTGGTTTAACTGAATTAATAATTCAAAGAAATAATGAAAAGATAGGGAAAAATAGTCAAAGAGAGCAAGGTAATTTTCCCATTGCAAGTGGACCTCAAAAAGAAAATGGGTTGTTGGAGGTGGGGCCCACCCACCAATAGCACGCGGGGTAAGCCTGCGCGCTAGAGGGTTACAAGCGCGCAAGTGCTGCCCATGGCAGCGCTTGCATGGGCCGCAGGCCCATGCTTGTAGCTAATGAGGGAAGCCTGCAAAGAAAATTGCGGGTAAGCTCGTGGGTTACCCTTCCTGCGTGGCTGACCCATGCAGAGTTAGAAGGGGAGTCTGACACTCCCCCTTTTCCCTTAGAAATAAGCTTCTAGCCTCTCATTATTTATATACACCAGAAAGCTTTGAGCTTATTTTCTCTCTGATTTCTTTTCTCCTCTTCTTTTGTTGTGCAAGATCCTCTATGAGTTTCTCCAAACAAATTAAAGAGTTCTTTTAGAAGGCTCAAAGTTTAAGTGAGCTTTCTATTTTGGATTTTTGGGTTGATTTATAAGTAGTCTAGCAACTACTATTAATTGATAGGTTCTACCTCTTTGAGGTTTTGGTCAGTGAAGATCCATGTGGATCGAGTCATAGAGGCTCTCCTAGTTTGGAAGCTTGTGTTATCGGAATTACTCGAAAGGGAACGCCACTACTCAAAGAGAGATCAATCACGGATCAACCGGTAATGCTTTAATCTTTAGATGCTAGGTTTCTTTTATATGTTTTATAAACCTAAAAGCATCTATGGAATGTTTTAACCTTGATTATATCAATCATGGCATAGTTAGGAGATCCTCAAGTTAATTGTAAGTTTTTGAATTTCTGCCTTACAACCTATGAATGTTCAATTACTGCCTTGTTTAACCAACAGATATATCACCCTAATTTCCTCTAGGGTATACATCATGTCTAACAAGGTGTCCTCCTTAGCCTTCTTGAAATTTCCCTAAGCTTTTATTTCTCTAGATTCTTCAAATTTCAACTTTTGTTCTCCCAAGCTCTCTCCTAACTCCCTAGAATACATGTTCTTAATCTTTTCCACGACTTTAGGAGGAGGAGATGGGAGTGAAGACTTGGTGGCTGCTGCTACCTCTTCTTCTTCCTTTTCCATCGCCTCAGCTTCCCTCTAAGCGTGATTCTTTAGTTTCATCTTGTTTATGCCCTTAGCTTGAGTAGGGCAAGCGCATATCCTGCCTTTGCTTTTGCTAGGTTGGCTCTCATCCTTTGATCCTCAGAATTGGCTTTTGGAATAGTGGAAGTAGGTACAGATGAAACTTGCTCCAATTGAGCAGAAAGAGGGACATCATTTGTGGTCACATCACTTGATCCTTCATAGTCTACAACAAACTCATCTTCATCCCCTTTTCGGACATCTACTAGAAACACTATTTATTCAACCTTCTCATTCTTCAGCTTAACGTCCTGAATCTAAGTGTATGATTTATGGATTTGTTGATTCTTCAACTTGCTAAAATGGTTGAAGTTCAAAGTCTTCTTCAGTGGCACTACAGTCTCCTCAGGTTCATCAATGAAGTTAGAGATATCCATCCTATTAGCCTTCGTAATGGCGATGATCAAATACCTATAGTGGTATAGGGTAGTAACTTTGGTCAAGTAATGAAGAAATATCACTGGCTAGTTAAGTTATTGCCCCTCTACCATATAATAGACCACACACCTTTCGAAATAGGTGCAGATGCTGAGTGAACCTGTCTTTACTAGTAGTGTCTTGATGAGTAGTTCATGGCATGCTCTAGCTGTCCCTCTCATGCCAGAGGCTGCTATTTCTCCAGACCCGTAGTCCACCGATAACTACCAGTCTTCTGGAAGAGCCTTCTCTCTCGAACAGGCTGCATCTTATACAGGCTCTTTAACAATAACATAATATGTGGTGCTCTCACAAATTAAGATAAAGTTTAAACAGTGAGATGAACAAGGATTTAACTAGCTTAGTAAAAAGATGTAGTTCCAAATATAGGCGGTTCCAATTTAAAGCATCTTTTCAATAATGTAGCTTTTGAGTTTTGACTGCAAACAAAACTAAAATGATGTAGTTCCAAATATAGGCAGTTCTATTCGGTTAACTTGAGACTTGATTTTCAACACTTAGCCTTTTTTCTTAAATTTTTCTTTACATGAGGTTCATCATTCCAATTAGTGGCTTGAGAACATTGAATTGCTCCTTTGATAACAATTTGGTGAGTATGTCATATCGTTGTTCTCTTGAAGGAACATACTCCATTTTGATATCTCCCCTTAGCACATGATCCCTTATGAAGTGATGTCTAATATTGATATGCTTCATCCTGCCATGTTGAACTAGATTCTTAGATAGGTCAATTGTGCTCTTGTTATCAAACATAACTTCACGGCATTTTAACTTTATACCATAATCTTCCAATTATTGCTTGATCCATAGCAATAATGCTATGCAACTTCCTATCGCCATGTATTCAGCTTCAACTATACTTAGCACAATAAAAGTTTGCTTTTTTCTATACCATGAGGTAAGGCATTCTCCAAGGAAATGGCATCATCTTGTGGTGCTTTTCCTATCAAGCTTGTCTCTTCTATAATTTGCATTTGTGAATCCTTTATGAGTGAAATCCGAGCTGGTTGGATACCACAGGCCTACATCAATTGAACCTTGCAAGTATCGAAGAATTCTCTTAACAGTTGCTAAGTGAGATTCTCTAGGGTTATCTTGATAACATGTGCAATGGCACATAGAACATTGAATATCAGCCCTACTAGTTGTTAAGTAAAGGACAGGCTTAATAATACCTCTATCAAACTTGTTGTCTACATCCTTACTCAAGATTGTGTTAGGGACCATGGGAGTGGACCTTGGCTTTGAATGCTCCATATCAAACTTCTTCAGGACTTCTTTGGCATACTTAGCTTGGCTAATGAAGATTCTATCTTCACTTTGCTTGATTTGTAGTCCGGGGAAAAAGTTGAGCTCTCCCATCATTGACATTGTAAATTCACTCTTCATTTGCTTGCTAAACTCCTTCCAAAGCTTTTCATCGGTTGCTCCAAAGATAATATCATCTACATAGATTTGGACAAGCAACGCATCTTCCTTCTTTCACTTGATAAAAAGAGTTATATCTACTTTTCCTCTTTTATAGCCTTTACTGAGAAGGAAGTTATTCAACCTTTCATACTAACCATGAGGTGCTTGCTTATTTCCGTAGAGAGCTTTCTTCTATTTGAAGACATGCTCAAGATTCTTCACATCTTCAAAGCTTGGAGGCTGGCGCACATATACTTCCTCTTGAATGAAGGCGTTCAGGAACGCACTTTTGACATCCATTTAAAGCAGCTTAAAGTTCATATGGGATACAAAAGCATATAGGATCCTAATCGCTTCAAGTTGAGCTACAAGAGCATAGGTCTCATAATAATATATGCATTCTTGCTAATTGTAGCCTTGAGAAACAAATGTAGCCTTGTTTTTTACAACAACGATAATTTCATAAAGCTTCTTCTTGAAAACCCAATAGGTACCAATGATTGATTTTCCTTTAGCCTTAAGAACAAATCCAAAACATCATTGCATTTAAACTTATCCAATTCCTCTTACATCATGTTCATCCAATAATCATCTCTTTCTCAATCTTTGAACTTCTTAGGTTGAATTAATGAGATGAAAGCTGGATGGCTCATCATCCTGTTGAGCTGATCTCATGTCATTACTAAATTATAAACATCATCTACAATACTTTCAAGTGGGTGATTGTGATGAGTTCTAATCTCTCTTGGGAGACTCGAATCTACAATGGGAGTCCCCACACTGGGTTATTAAGGTTGAGGTTGATCTTCTACTTTGTTGAAGTTGATTGAAAGATCTTCGTCAGCTTTAACTTCCTTAGTTTCTTCCTCTAGTGATGGGTTGGGAAGTATAGAGAGTGGCATGCTGAGTTGATTTCCTTCTTGGTTTACTTCTTTATCTTCATCAAATGGTCATTTATCTACATTGTTAGTTTTAATAAAATCTACATGCATAGAGTCTTCTAATAAGCCGGTTCTCTTGACATATGCTCTTTATGCCCTAATGTTAGTTGAGTAACCCAGAAAGATACCTTCATCAGCCTTTGGATTAAACTTACCTAGCTGCTCCTTGGTATTTAGAATGAAACACCTAAAGCTAAAAGATCTAAGATGGACAATCTTAGGCTTGCACCCTCTCAAAAGCTCATAGAGTTTCTTCTCAAGAATATGACAAATTACAACCCAATTCAAGATATAACATGTTGTGTTAACAGCTTCTCCCCAAAAGTACTTTGGTAGATTGTTATCACTCAGCATGGGTCAAGCCATTTCAACTATAGTTCTGTTCTTTTTTTTTAAAAAACCACCATTTTAATGATGAGTATAAGGAGTAGATAAGTTATGGTCAATACCATGTGCTGAATAGAATTCTTCGAAATGAAAGTTTCACGAATTCACGCCCATGATCACTTCGAATTCTATTGATTTCAGTTCTAACTTCGTACATTATCCAACTACTGAGTTTGACAAAAGACTCAAAGGTTTCATCTTTGCTACTCAATAAGACTACCCAAATGAATCTCGTGAAGTCATCCACAGCCACCAATGAGAATCTTTTTCCGCCCATGATCATAAGTGGAATAGGACTAAAGAGGTCATGGTGGAGGAGCTCTAATGGTCTCTTAGTTACTACTTTTTTTATAGACCTAAATGATTTTTTAACTTGCTTACCAAGTTGGCAAGCTGAGCAAAAAGTCTATCTTTCTCAAAGCTAATATTGGGTAAACCCACAACTAAATGCTTTGTGGATAACTTGGATAAAATGTTCATATTTATATGACCCAACCTTCTATACCAAAGCCACAAATTATCCTCCTTAGATACAAAACAAACATTAGTAGAGCCTAGGGATAAATCAATCAGATATACATTATTAATTAGGAGCAGAGAGTATAATTAAGTCAGTCTTACAGTGAATAACTGGGTAACCTACTAAGTAGAATGTAACCTTCCTACCTTTATCACAAAGCTGAGTTATACTTAGCAAGTTGAACTTTAGTCATTTGACCAGAGATAGCTCTTCGATTGAAGGAGAAACAATGATGATGTTGCACCCAACAATCTTCCCTCTTTGGTTGTCTCAAAAGCTAAAACTGCCATTTCTTTTACGCACCAATAACATGAACTGGCTTTCATCTCCTGACATATTCCTAGAGCATCCGCTATCTGCTGGTTAATCAAGAAAGTAATTGAACATGCAATGTTGCAAGGCAGAATTTCAAAACATAAAATTAACCCTAAAGGATCTCCTAAGCAAGCTATGATTTATATAATCTAAGTTGAAACTTCCATAGATGTGAGTAGGTTTATAAAACTTATAAAAGAAACCCTTGCATCTAAGTTTAGAACATTACCAATTGATGAGTACTTCTCTCTCCTTCTGGATGTGGCATTCCCTTAGAGCAATTTGGTAGAACTCTGTTAGCACTAGCCTCCAAACAAGGATAGCCACTACAATTGATCCACATGGATCTTCACCGACCAAAACCTCCGATGAGGTGGAACCCATTGGTAGATAGCAGCTGCTAGACCGCTAAAAGACCCACCCGAAAAAATTAACTGAGAAGGCTCACTTCAAAATAGAAAGAGCCTTCTAAAGAATTCTTCGTCGCTTGGAGAAACTCATGAAGGATCTCACAAAATCTCATGAAGAAAGATGTTGAACTCAAAGAAAAAGGTTGAGCTGAAGTGTGGAATGAGGCCTATTTATTAGAAGAGGGGGAGTTAAAATCTCCCCTCATTTTTCAATGTGGGATGAGAAAAACCCCATCCCAACAACTGAGCCAGCTGCATGGATCCTTAGGTACCATGGGCTAACCCACATGTCCTTGCCACAAGGCAAGCCCTAATTGGCTTACCTTGTGCCGCAAGCCTAGCTTGCGGGTGCATACTTGCTGGCTTGCGCAGTAAGCCCGTGCAATTGCTGCCATGGGTAGCGTTTACGGGCCTACTGCCCGCTAGAGCACGCGGGCTAGCGACCCGAAAGCCTTTTATCTTACTGTGTAGCTGCACAAGCCCCACTCCTAACAACCCACGTTCATTTGGGGTCCACTTGCAATTTGAAAAATTCCCTTGCTTTGCTCTATGCAGTTTTCCTAATTTTCTCCTTCATTCCTTTTAATTATTAATTTGGTCCAACCAATTAATAATTCTTCCATCGAATTCGAAAAACAAATATTTTCAGCATAGACCCAGTCTATAGGTTCTTTAATTAGTTCGATAAAAACCCAAAGTGTGTGACCTCATATGATCCCGAAGTATAGAGCCTCTAGAGGTTAACCTAAACTTGGTTTCCCATCTGGGAGCCTTTTGGCTCAGTGTTCTAGACCGTTATGGAACATGATTACTCTAGATGATCAAATGGGCTTTCTAGCGAAGGTGTATGATCCCCCGATACTCGAAATTTCAAGTGCATGTAACTTGATCCGTTTCTGTAGTAGTAAGAAATATAATACACACCATCCATCAAGTTAAGTACTATCCAATTTATTAAGCTCAGATTAAGTGTTAGCTCATGTAATAGCAGTAGCTAACCTAGTATTAAACTTGTACACGAAGAACACCACTCACCATAATGTATCAAGATTGACTAGAAACTCATTCTATCTATCTTATATCAGAGGTTTATGAGCATTTCTCTTCAACAAGGGCCCTAAGGTACATCTCCCATTATATCACTATATCAGGAGCGATGTGTCACGTACTAATCATTTCACTATGCGTACATGCGACATTAGGTTGATCTTGCAATGTACTTTCTTAGAGAGAACTAAGTAAGCCTTACATGAATGATGCTTGGCTAGCAATCAGAATGAAGTAAGCAAGAATACAATGTCAAAGAAGTGTGAATCTATTACTGAATAGAGGCTTTACAAAGATAGCTTACACAAATGCTACTTGGTAAATGAGAGTTTATTTGGTTGATGCTACTTTTGAGCAATCAATTATATGCTTACAAAATGAGGGAGGGTTGGTAGTTATAGGCATACCACCTTCTTAACATGTAACCACAATTTATTTGGTATAGTCTAGGTATATTCTAGCCAGAATTCTCCATAAAGTTGGTTTGCCATTCTAGAAGGCTTAAGGTGGTTTTGTAATAGAATTCTGGAGGTTTCCCTTACAATTTAGCTGTTGTTGGAACTTCTAACAAAATTCAGCAAGGAATTCTTGGCCTTGTAGCATCTTGGGTTGGGCTGTGCGGGCTGTCTACCATTTTTGGACTAAATCTCACAAAACATGTGATGTCTTCATATTTGCTTGCACAATATTTTACCCACACCTTGCCATGCGTCTTATAGGCCTTGCCATGTAATTTCACCCAAATCCAAGTCTGTGGTTGGCAAATTTGCTCTCCCCAAATGCGAGAGTTCTCATTTGCACATCACATCATTTTGCTGCATTCTCGTATTTCTTTACAATACCTTGCTATCCATTTCTGCTAGCTTGACACGTCTTCGCATGTCTTGTGCATGTGTTATGATGTTTTATAGAGTAATAAGTATAGCCCATGACATTCTCCCCCACTTGATCTCGCGACACCTTAGTCGCGTTTGGAAATTTTCAACCCTTGCATTTGTGACATTTCTTTGCCTCTCCTTGGCAGCTTGGTTGGGATCTCCCCAATGTTAATGTTAAAATAGAGTGTTTGCCATATTGTAAAACTCCCTTAGCTTGTTTTGGGAAAGCATCTTCGCGTATGCATTGGACTACGCAAGAGCCTCTTTCTTGCAAGATCACCAATCTATTGGTGCTTGACACGAGCATTGCTCCCATTTGATCAAGCAATTCTATGCCAAACACTACATCAAAGTCATCTAAAGGTGCGATGGAGAAGTTTACCTTACCTTTCCACACTCCTATGGTAACCGACACATCCTTAGCTTCTCTCGCTAAGTTGACCCATGCACCATTTACTCCTTTGAAACATTGGTTGCACGGTCTCCACTCTACCCCAAGAGTGTGTCTTTCTTGCTTTGTCATAGCACACATCCACTCCCATGTCGAGCCATCCCCATTTTGCTCCGTTGGCGAACTTGGCTTTAATGAATAATCTCTTTGGCTTGGACTTCTTTGTCCTCACTGTATTTATTACACGCATAGATCCTACATGTACATAGTTGGGTTCTTTCTCATGCGCTTCTTCTTCTTCTTACACTTGAGAGACCAAGGCATTTAACTTTACCTTCATTGGACATTTTTCAATCCAATGTGGTCCTTCACATAAGAAATAAGGTTTCGAAGGTTTTGATTCACACCTTCTTTCACTTGGTTGCTCTTTCGACCAATCATCACACCTTTCCTTCCACTTGAAGGCTTGTATTATCTTGTGGGTCTCTTCTCCCCCACTTTTGTTGGAGTTGCCTTCTTTTGACTTATCCTTCCTGGGAGTTATCTTGGCGTATTCAACAAGAGATTCTACAACAGCTATGGCACTTGCTAGGTCTTAGACGCCTCTTCTCTTGAGCTCCATTTCAACCCATCATTCCAATCCATCCATGAAGAAGAGTAGTCATTCTTTATCGGACATTTCAGAAATTTCCAGCATTAGCGAGGAATATTTGTGAATGTAGTCTTTCAACAAGCCCGTATACCTTAATCCTTTCAAATTCTTCATGGTAAGTTCTTCAGCATTTTTAGGATAGAATTGTTTCTTCAACTCCCTCTTGAATGCCTCCCATGTTCCAATAATAATCAAGCCTCTCTCCATCACCATGTGACATCTTCTCCACCATAGAGAAGCATCCCTGTCGAGATAAAGAGTAGAGGTGTTTGTCTTGGAAACCTCATCATTTATATTCATGGCTTCTAAGTAGCGTTCTGTATTCCAAATAAAATTATCAAGTTCTTTAGCATCTCGCTTACCCATAAACTTCGGTGGTTAGGGGACCTTGATCCGTTAAACAGTAGTGCTAGCTCCATTCGTAAAGGCAACTTTGTACACGGCCAAATCTACTTCTGTCATGACCAACTTGTCTTGCAATGCTTGCACTATAGCATCAACACATTCTCCTATATCTTGGTAGCTTTTACCCTCACATCTGTGGCATCCATCCTTTGTCGACATTCTTTCAACGATCAACTCATTTTATCGATGAGATTAAGTGCTCCTTGCAACTTTTCTTCAAGTGAGCGCATTTACTCCTCCCTCTCCTCTTGATCATTCCCTCTCAAACCAAGAGTGTCGAGGACATCCCCCACGGTTAGCTTGACTTTGGCTAACCTTATGTTGAAAGCTTCGATCATGTCCTGTGAGACACTTCCTTCTCGTAGAGTCTCCTTAGACTTTCCCCTATTCTTCTTCGACGGATTGTAGGACTCCTCTCGCCCATGCTCCACTTGCTCCTCGGAGACTTTGCTAGCTTCAAGAGTAGACATTAATGCATCTTTTAACTCATTCATAAACCCGCTTTAATGCCACGTGTCATGTACTAATCATTTCACTATGCGTACGTGCGGCCTTAACTCGATCTCGCAAAGTACTTGCTTAGGAGAGAATTAAGTAAGCCTTACTTGAATGATGCTTGGCTAGCAACCAGAATGAAGGAAGCAAGAATACAATGTCAAAGAAGTGTGTTTCTATTACATAATAGAGGCTTTACAAAGATAGCTTACACAAATGCTACTCGGCAAATGAGAGCTTATGTCTTTGATTGATGCTGCTTTTGAGCAATCAATTATATTCTTACTAAATGAGGGAGGGTTTTTATTTATAGGCATACCACCTCCTTAACATGTTGCCACAATTTATTTGGCGTATTCTACATATATTCTATCCTAGAATTCTCCCTAAAGTTTGTTTACCCATTCTAGAAGGCTTAAGGAGGTTTTGTGATAAAATTTAGGAGGTTTTCCTTGCAATTCTACTATTGCAGGAACATTCTGGAACTTCTGACAGAATTCAGCAAGGGATTCTAGGCCTTGCATTGTCCTGGGCTAGGATATGCGAGCTATATGCTAGCTATCTGCCATTTTTGGCCAAAATCTTGCATAAACTTGTGATGTCTTCATATTTCATTGCATAATATTTTTCCCACACCTTTCCATGAGTCTTACGGACCTTGCCATGTGATTTCGCTGAAATCAGAGTTCATGGCTGGCTGATTTTCTCTCCCCAAATGCGAGAGTTCTCGTTGGCACATCATGTCATTTTTCCGCATTCTCGCATTTCTTCGCAATGCCTTGCTTCCCATTTCCACTATCTTGACATGTCTTCGCATGTCTCGTGCATGTATTACGATGTTTTACGGAGTAAGAAGTGTGGCCCATGATAGATGGATCCATCTTGACTACTTGGCTTACCAGCATGTGATCACCATTAACCCGTAATCACCCGTATCATCCTGATCACCAAGGTATGAATAAGTATAACCCAAAGTATAGCAACTCCTACAGAAGGTAGCCAATATCTCAAGTCTGAGGATACTTGTACTACTAGTGTAATAAGACATGATACCAACACATGGATATAGTTATTTTCAAGTGCTTATCTTATAGCTGTCTCCAATGTATTACCCGAATACATTCATGTGTTAACTCAAGGTACCACCCTCAGCTCCTAATCAAATGAGTAAGCCTACATATGCTAGCCTGTTCGCTTCATTCATATCCAGTCTCAATGAAACTATGACTAGGGATATTTAGACTTTTCATAGTAACACATATGTGTAGTTCTCACACCACATAGCTCCCACTATGTCCTCGCACATTTACGCTATGAAGTATTCATGGACTATGTCTTATCAATGCACATATATATAATACTATACATATATGATACAAGCGATGATACATAAATTAAACAAAAGCATTGATAAATAACAAAGATGCCTTTAATAATAATAATAATAATAATAATAATAATAATAATAATAATAATATGAAACCGTTTCTACATTATAACTAATTAAGACATATCACCCTAATTGCTTCAATGGCATACATCATGTCTAACACTATCCAAATACCACATTGTAGTGTCATCTACGGATCTTAGGCTTACCTAAATTTGTGCACTCTTCCCTTTGTTTTGCTCAACATCAGAGCCAGTAGCTGATGAATTGCACTTGGAAGCAGATGTTGAGTTCTCATCCCTATCATTCTCAATTGCCATCAAGCAGAGATTGGTGGAATCAGTTGCTTCTTCATCAGATGATGAAGATTCCTTGGAGTCGCTCTATGTGGTAGCAAGTGCCTCATTTTTCTTTGTGAACCTCTTCTCGAATCTATCCTTTTTAGATTTATGATTGGACAATTGAATATGACCCTTCTTGCCATAACCAAAACATTTGATGTCCTTGTTGTACTCCTTGGGTACTTAATCAGCTCCATGCCAGTGTTGAGTTGGCTTGGTTTTGCTGGGAAACTTCTTCTTGTTGAATTTCCCATCCTTCTTCATGAAGTTCTTGAATTGCCTCATGAGAAGTGTTATCTACTCAACTGGATAACTACTGGTTGATTCTTCAGATGAGTCAGCCTTCATGACAATGGCACAGCCCTCTTTCTCCTTACCTTTACTCCTTTTGGAGTCATCATAATATTTCCTCAAGGACATCTCCTAAATCAGCAAGGTGCCTATCCACTCATTGTAGTTGTAGGTCTTAAGGTAGTGAGCTTCGTTGATGGTGCCCTTCTTGGTATCCCACTCAATAGTGAGAATTCTAAGAATCTTCTTCACTATCTCGTCTTCGGTGAATTCTTTGCCCTATCTCTTCATTTCATTAATAATATTAATGAACCTGGCATTCATGGGTTGAGTACCCTCTCTAGCACTCGTTTGGAATAGCTCATACTCTTGAAGTGTGAGGTTGTACTTGGACTCCTTAACCTTGTTAATCCCCTCATAGGTGATCTCCAGCTTTCTTTAGATTTCTTATGTTGTCTCGCAGCCCAAGACCTTGTTAAAGTCTGTAAGATCTAGTGCACAATGTAAATAATTGATGGTTGCCGCATTCTCTATGAGAAGCCTCAATTCAGCATTATTATAATCCTTTGGGTCAACTAAAACACGTACCCCATCCAGCACTATAGCGGGAATTCTAGGGCCTAATTCTATTGCAAGTCATGCCTACATGCTTTGGGATGGAATGAAGTTTTTCATGTGATTTTTCCAAAATGAGTAATGCTGGCTATCGAATAGTGGAGGCCTGGTTATATACATTTCTTCTTTGAGGAGTGTTGTCTGCTATGAGACGGAACTGAAGTTATTGTAAACCATTCGAATCTTTAACTCTTAGACAGTGAGTCTAAAAGCTGAGCACTTGCTTTGATACCACTTGTTGGTCCGTGTTAGCTTAAATTACTAAGTAGAGGGGGGTGAATGCTATTACTTGGTTCATTTTAAGATTTATAAAAATTGCTTCCATGTTTAGTATTTAAATGCGTGCTGAGTAACATATACTGTGAGCAAGTGTAAAAACTATAAACCACTCAGCTTTGATGAACTATCTTCAATCTGTGTTGAGTACTTTACTCAGCTTAGATTTGTTATTCAAGCAAAACTTACAAATGAAGAGATGATGAATGAGAAAAACACTATAAAGGAAGAGATAAGGTTTAAGAAAGCTAACACCTGAAACTTTATCCTGGTTCAGCCCCTAGCCGACCACCAGTCCTTGGATTCCTTTCCAAGTTTTAATCCACTAGTGATTCTTAACTTTCTTAGGTGGAGAAGCCATTACAGTGGGTAAATGCGAATACAAAGAGTACCTTTCTTTCTAACTACCACTCAAACATAGTTTAGGTACCCTTCCTAAACTGTCATGCAGATTTAAAATAAAGGAATGAGAATGAAGGATTCAACTTATAAAAATCATTGAATCCTTTTACAATGTAAATCTGATCTGATTTCTCTCTATTACAAATAGATGGAAAGATGAGTGTTTGCTTTAGAATACTTGAATTTGGAAATTCTGAATTCTAGGATTGCTTAGATAGTATTTCAACTCTTAAAAAAATTCAAGGTGATTCACCAAGTTTGAACATCTACATCAGTCTTCTATTTAGTTAAATCATTTATTATAAGAAAATATTTGTCTATATACATACATACATACATATATATATATATATATAC
>CATIWQ010214681.1:0-10388 GCA_949673415.1 Euphorbia schlechtendalii
ATATTTGTGTTTGAACAATGTGCACCGTTTGCTAGAAAGTCATAATTTAATCCAACGGTTAATATTTGGGAGTTTAAAGAATAGATGAGTATAGGTGAAGATTAAATAAGTGTTCAATTTTAATCCATTTCGTATATAGAATTAATAGAGGAATTGGATTCAATTATAATTTTTCAAAAGTTTGTAAATAATGAGAAAACGTATCCGTAAATGAAGATGATATTTGGCAGTTGGCGTTATAAAATGAACTTTTCAGGTCAGGGTCAAAATTGAATAAAATGATAATTGATGCTCCAACCTTCAACCACACCCAGTGGACATAAAACCTGTAAAATTGGATACAATGTATCATATGCTCTTCAACTTCTGTATTTTCAATTTTCCCCATTTATCTCTTAGCTAGGAAATATAATTTTCCCCTATTGTCTACCTCAATACACAAAGAGGCACCAAATCCGACCAAATCCCGTCTCTGTTTTCTTCTTCTTCTCAAATCTCCATCTCCATCATCCTCTATTTCTTACTTCTTTTCTTTTTTCAATTTCAATTTTTGATTTTCAATTGTCAGTGGTAGTGTTCATCAATAAGTTTCCATCACAGACCCGCCAATCAATGTCGTTCGTCGTAGCTCCCTCTATCAGCGCCATTATCTTCGGCTTCCGACATATTCAAGTGATTTTTAAATTGTGAAATTGGAATTTTGGCTTAATCATGGATGTGAAATTGAAGTTAGAATTCATATTCAGGTTGATTTGAAATTGGAATATATTGTTAATTATGAATGTGTAATGGAATTTATGGTTCATGTTTGTATCAGTTTGTGAAATCGGGCATTAGTTTGTATCAATTTGTTAAATCATATAATATTTCCGCTGCTGGTAATGAATAATGACACTATTTAAGGTGTTAATCTCTATATTGGTAAAGTTTCTATTTTAAGCTTAAAATTTGATATGTACCATGTGTGTGCTTGTTCTTGCTTTGGTTGTTCTGTATTGAAGGAGAGTTTTAAACTAGCACAGCATACAAAACTATACAAAGATCCAAAATTAGTCCTAGGACTGAAAATATTTAAAAGGGTTCTTGATCACTCAAATATAATCCTATGTCACCATTGCTCTCTCTTTTGGCTCTTCCTTCTTCTCCTCAATTGTAAGAGCAGCTACAGCAGCACCACCAGCGGCGGCAGCTGTGGCAGCAACAACAACTGGAGAACCACCACCTCTAGAACCAACATTCATAATGAGGTCTTTAATGTTACGCTTCTTAGAAAGCTTTGTGAATAAACTTGGCCAGAATGATTTGACTATCACATTGGCTGATTTGACCAACTGTGCAATTTTCTCAGCAGTGACGGGAATTCCAACATAAAAAAGAATCATAGCAGCCTAACTGCAAGTAAGTAGAGGTGTGCATGGTAAAACTGAATTACCAAACCGAACTGAAATGCACAATTCGGTTCGGTGTCTGATATCAATTCTGATTCAGATTTTTTTACATTATGTGATTCCGTATTTAGTTTGGTTTGGTAGATATTAATTCGGTAGTTAGGTAAGAACCGAACCGAATAGTTAAAATTTCAGTAAAATCTTTTTCAGTCACACCTAATTCCTTTAACAGAGACTCTGATCTTTTTTCTCCACAACAATCACTCACCTCCTAAAATCTAATCGAATCTCACAGTGCGACGATGAATTATCATCACCAATTATCAAGAGTGACAAAAAAACACGTTTTCATGACAATTTTTGTGCGTCATGATATGCAGAATTTCTTGTAGTGATATAGCCTTCATTTGCCTAATGACCTAGTTTTAGTTTTGAATAATTGCTATTATATTCTTGCTGTCACTAAGAATATTATTTCTGTTTCGCGCTTAGAAACAAAGGGATTTGAAATTTTATATTCTAATAATAAATGTCAAATTCAACGCTATAATGTTCTTTATGCTTGTGGAATATCTGTTGATGGCATTTATGTTCTAGTTACTAAAACTGAAATTCAAAATTTGAACATTGTTAAGAAATTGAAATTGGATAATGAGAAATCCTCATACTTATGACATTATTGTCTAGGCCATATAAATGAGACTCGCTTAACTAAGTTACACAAATGTGGCAACTTGGGCCCAATGAAATGGGAATCCTATGGTGCGTGCGAACCTTGTTTAAAGGGGAAGATTACTAAGAAACCTTTCAAAGGAAAGGGTCAGCATGCCACTAGTACCTTGGAAATAATACATTTCGATGTATGTGGTCCAATGAGTGTTAAGACACGAGGGTTTTGTCTCTTCATAACCTTTATCAAAGATTAGTCGTGATATGGTTATTTGTACCTTATGAGGTACAAGTCTGAGAGTTTTGAGAAATCTGAAGAGTTCAAAACCGAAATAGAGAAATAGCTTGGGAAAAGTATTAAGACCCTTCAATCTTATCGAGGTGATGAATACTTAAGCCAAGAGTTTCAGGATTATCTAAGGTATAATGGTATTTTATCCTAGTGGAAACCTCCTTATACACCCCAACACAATGGTGTATTAGAAACGAGGAATCGAACCCTACTTAATATGGTTCGGTCCATGATGAGCTAAGTAGAACTCTGTAGATCCTTTTGGGGTTTTGCACTTGAGAGAGCAGTTTATATTCTAAACTGAGTACCCACTAAATTAGTTGATCAAACTCTATGTAGGATGGTTAGAAACCCACTCTTTCTCACCTGAGAGTTTGGGGATGTCCTACTTAAGTAAAGAGGACGAGTTTAGATAAGTTGGGTGCTAAGTCTGACAAGTGTGTTTTATAGGTTAGCCTAAGGAGACTACGGGGTATACCTTTTATAATCCCAAGGAATAAAAAGTCCTTGTTTCTAGAAATGCTCAATTGCTCGAGAAGGAACTTATACTTGCGAAAGCTAGTGGGAGCAATCTATAGTTAGGCACTCAAGAAGATGAAATAGATCAAATACGATTGCTGATTCAACCATAGAATCTGAGTAAATAGCTGCTTCAAAAGTTGCTAAGCAACTTATCTAGCTTAAGGGATTTATTGGTGATCTTGGCTTCGTGTCCAGCATTATAATGATAAGTGTATAATTACACTTACTGTCAATATAATTTTACACACTAAACACTATAATTTAAGTCATTTTTATACTTCATATAAAAGATTTCACGTGGTATGTAGTTGTTTTTGGTGCAAATGCATATACTAGGTAAATCTTGGGAGTAAAATGATCTAAAGTGGAATTCTATATAAAAAGAGTGAAAAAAGTGCGAAAAGATGTGTGGAACTTAAAGATTTGGCTTAGGATCTAAGCTATCGAAGATCGGTGAAGTTACAAGAAGAATTCTGAAGAAAAACACAATTCATGATCGTGATAACAATTCGTGGTTGCGACTTAATACACTTCAGAAACAGAAATTTGTCAAACAAAGATTCACGGTCGTGACTTGTATATCACGGTCGCAACTTGGTTGGTTTTTTGGTTAAATCTTCTTCATTACCAACAACTAGATAAGAATGATTAACCGCCATCAACTACCAATGAAAAGACACTTATCAGAAGTAAACCAATCATGAATAGATGCCTATCCATTGTGGATAAGATTAAAGCTTCTCAACTAATCACAATGAAGTGATGCAATCTTTCGCCAATGGACACAACTCTTCATTTGGATAGACGTAACCCTTCGAACTCTATAAATAGGGCTCCAAACCTCACAAATTTCATGGCATTGGAATTCGAAAAACTAAGAGATATAGTGTGTGCATAGGTAAAGAGTGAAATTATTTAGTTTTCGCTACGTTCATAAGGGTTAGCGAGAAAATGTTTAAGTGATTCAAATCCTTATTTCGATCACTAGATTTCTCTACATATTCGAGTGATTGTTGTATAAGTGTACTTGCAAATCACTTATCAATAAAAGTTTTCGTTCTTCAACATTCGTTTGTTCGATATTCACAAAGAATAGCATCCTAGCAAAGGTTCTATACGGGCCGAGACTGAATTCAAAGCAGATGTAGGAATTGTGGGAATCAACGACTTCCATTAAAGAGTGGATACGGTTTGATCAACTTTAGCTTTCACTTGCATACCTTACAACTTTGCTTCACTTTCTACTTTTACTTTCTACTTATACTTTCTATTTCAAAGTTTATGATATGTTTATACGTCATAATGCGTATTTCATGTTGAGTCTTTTATATTAATCAAGTTATATGCCTTTGAGTTAACTTTAAGAGTATTTTTGGGGTTAACGAGATTGTGTATAATCACTGGATCTGTGATTTTAACGCTGTTTAGTGAGCCAACATTTTTGGAATGGTAACTTGTTAAATATGGCTATGTGAGAGAGACCCATACTAAGCATAGTAATATTATTATCCAGGTTTATATAATTGTCTTAATTAGTTTGCACTAGATTTAGAAACGTCATTTCATGTGTTGCTCTGTGGTGAATCATTGAACATCTGAGTGTCTAGAATCGATTATGTTAAGTTAGTCTAGTGAACGTAATAACTTTATTGAACTTGCATGTTTTCTTTGTTACACTTATTTCGTAGGAAAAATCTAAATATTTAGAATCTCTAGCCTTCCATACATATATCTATCCATTCTTCATTCTAATCCTCCCAACTAAAATCAAAAAATATTTTATTTTCTTTATTCTGTTTTTCTTGTTGATCTTTAGATTTAGTCCTTCCCTGTGGGATCGATATCTTTTAAAACTACGTCGTAATTGTATACTTGCAATGGCCACCCTTTTTCTATTTAGATAAGCGGTACTGACAACACCTATTCGTATTTTGAACTTTTATCTTATCAGTAGGAAAGTGGGAGACAAGGATTTTGGCTTCATTATTAAATAAAAAATCCTAGGAGTTATTAGAGTCGAAACCTTGTGAACATGATAGCGATCTATTGCGATAACAATGTGGCTATTATTCAGGTAAAGGAACCACGGTCTCGTCAGAGTATTAGACATGTACTTAGAAAGTACCATCTCATTCAGGAGATAATAGCCATAAAAGATATAGATTTAGAATACATCCCAATGGATCATAATCTACTGTATGGGCTAACTAAACCATTGACTCAGGTTAAACATGACCAACATGTTAATGAGTATGGCATGAAGAACACGGGCAATTGGCTCTAGTGCAAGTGGGAGACTGCTAGTCATGATGTATGGCCTAAAGGTAATTAGGGAGATATGTCTTAATTTGTTATAATGTGCAAACGATTTTGGATTATTATTAATAATAATTAATGCATCTTTGTTGCATGTCAGCATTTTTAATTTATTTATGTATCTCGTTGGTATCATACATGTATAGTATTGTATATATGTGCATTGATAAGAAAAAGTCCATGACTACTTCATGGCGTAAAAGTGCAAGGACATAGTGGAAGCTATGTGGTGTGAGAACTACACATATGTGTTACTATGAATAGTCTAAATATCCATAGTCATAGTTTCATTAAGACTAGACATTAATGGAATGAACAGACTAGCATGTGTAGGCTTACTTATTGGATTAGATCAAAGTAGCCGATCTCACGAGCTGAAGATGGTACCTTGAGTTAACACATGAATGTATTCGGATAATACATGAGAGACTGCTTGAAGATAGACACTCAGAAATAACTATATCCATGTATTAGTGTCATGTCTTATTGTAGTAGCAGTACAAGTATCCTAAGACCTAGATACTTGTTACCTTATGTAGGAGTTGTTATACTTTGGGTCATACTTATTCATACCCTAGCAATCAGGATGATACAGGTGATTATGAGTATAGTGATGATCATATGTTGGTAAGCTGAGTAGTTAAGATGGGATCCATCGCTCCTGATATAGTGATATAATGGGAGATGTACCTTAGGGCCCCTTGTTGAAGTGACACACTCATAAACCTTTGATCAGAGTATAAGATTAATAAAACTTATGAGGTCACACAATTTGGGTCTTTACCGAATAAATTAAGGAACCTATAGACTTGGTCTATATTGAGAATATTTGTTTATCGAATTCATTAGAAGAATTATTATTTGGTTGGACCAAATTAATAATTAAAAGTAATAAAGAGAAAATGGGGAAAATTGCATGAAGCTGAGCAAGGAAAATTTTCCCATTTTGAGTGGGTCCCAAACAAACATGGGATGTTTGGAGTGGGGCTTGTGCTGTGCACTCTATTAGTTTGCAAGCCTACAAGCATGGGCTTGTGGGAAGGCTCGAAAGCCCATGCTTGTGGCACAAGGCAAGTTTGCTAGGGCTTGCCTTGTGGAGGCAGCCATAGGTTAGCTTGCAGGTCCAAGTGATCCGCATGGATAACCCACTTGTGGGGAATCAAACACTCGCCCTTTTGCTATAAATAGGCCTCCCCTCTTTCTCATTATTCCACACTTTAGCTCATCCTTTCTCTTTGAGTTCGACATCTCTTTCTTCGTGTGTTGTGCGAGATCCTTCATGAGTTTCTCCAAACAATGAAGAATTCTTTGGAAGGCTCTTTCTATTGGAAGTGAGCCTTCTCAATTTACATTTTCAGGTTGGTCTTCGAGCAGTCTAGTAGCTATTGCTTACTAACGGATTCTACCTCAACGAGGTTTTGGTCGGTGAAGATCTGTGTAGATCAATCATAGAGGCTATCCTTGTTTGGAGGCTCATGGTAACGAATTTCTGCCGAATTACTCTAAGGGAACACCGCAACCAATACGAAAGAGAAGCACACATCAACTAGTAATGTTCAACTTAGATGTTAGCTTTCTTTTATAAGTTTTATAAACCCATCATCATCTATAGAACGTTTTAACTTAGATTATATCAATCATGACATGCTTAGGAGATCCTTTAGGTTTTGAATTTTCACCTTGCAACATTGCATGTTAAATTACTATCTTGATTAACCAGTAGTTCAACATGGCAGGATGAAGCATGTCATTATAAGACATCACTTCGTAAGGGATCATGTGCTATGGGGAGATGTTAAGTTAGAGTATGTTCCTTCAGAAGAATAACGAACTGACATATTCACCAAACAATTGTCAAAGGATCATTTCAATGTTTAAAGGCATCTTGTTCGAATGGTGAACCCCATGTGAAGAAAATCAAGAAATTTGGTTAAGTGTTGAAAATCAAGCCTCAACTCAGCCAAACAAGGTGACAAGTAACATCGTTTACATTTTAAAGCAACGTTGTGAGATTTGTTTACTGGTTAAAAATAAAAAACCACTTTATCCAAAGGGCATTTTTGAATGGGAACCTTCTAAAATCAAAACTTACCATTTTAATATATCAGTTTAATCCTTGTTAATCTCAGCATTCGTTTTCATCTTGTATTGTGTGAGTACCATGTATCAGTGCAAGTTAAAAGAAGTCTATAAAAGTGGCAATTTGCTGAAGAGAGAGGTTACTTCAATTTATGAAATCCCAATCATTTCTATAAAAAGAACCCTAATTCTCTCAAACTCTTTCATTTGAAAACGGTGAACACAATGAAAACCCTCAAGCTTCAAGGAGTCTCAAAGAAGAATATGCATGTTCATATAAATGGCTATGTGTAGAAAATCGCTTTTCCCCCATAGAACTGTCTTCACTAAGGTGGACTGGCCATAAAATCAAGACTTTCGTCTAGTATTTGAAGTAGATTATGATGGACTTCTCCTGAATAAGTTCACGCATAAGGTCATCAAGTAGCAAAACCTTAGTTAATTTCCATTACTTGAAGGACCAACCATCAAAAGCCTGATCAAGGGCTTCTAATAGAGCTTCTACACCATCCAAGGCTACAATAATGTGCTTCTGGAAGAATTCAACAATACTTCGTACTTAATTTGTGCGGAGTTGGTGGTGAGCCTTATCAACATGCCTCTAAAGGGCATAAAATTACGAAGATTTGGAGATGAAGAACAAGTAGTTATCGTAAAGGATTGGAAAATCCCTGTTGACTATGGATCTGGAGAGATATCATGAGCTGCTAGTGAAAATGATCCTACCCAAAACAAGATCTTTGAGTAATTACATGTACTTCGAGAGGTACGTGGTCTACCATATTGTAGAAGGCAATCAACTTAATTGGCCAATGTTGATTCTTCATCACTTGATCAAAGTTACTATCGTCTACCATTACGGTTATTTGATCCGTGCCCTCATGAAGGCTGTGCCGATGGATGTCTCACCATTTGTGGATGGGCCAGGTGAGACAGTTATCCCACTGAAGAGAATGATGGACATGAGCCATTTCAGCAAGCTGAAGAACAAGAAGGTTCACACCCACTACACAAAGGCTTAGTACCTCAAGCCGAAGAATGCCAAAGTGGAACCCACTGTTTTTCCCAAAAACATGCTTAAGGAAGATGAGGACGCTTTTGTTGTTGACGTTGACGGGTCTAGCGAGGAGACAACAAAAGATATTCCTTTGTCTGCTCAACTGGAACAACTTTCAACAACCTTTGTTCCTTCTTCTCCAAAGATAAAGGCTGGATCATAAAGGGTTCGAGCTATCCCAGCAAAACCAATTATACCTACCTAGTCTCAAGCTAGGCTAAGTAATAAATTGAAGTTAAAATCTCACGCTCAAAGGGAAGCTGAGGTGAAACAAAAGGCTGAAGAAGAAGAAGATATCAAGGAGCAAGAGGAAATAATTCGCTAAAAGAAGCACAATCTTGAGTAGCTGAAGATGATGTGGGATAGGGGAGCTCTAAGAAAGGCAAAGAGAACCCTTAAACTATTAATTCTGAAGCAACTACCAATGTGGAGGAAGTTCTTTCCAAAGCGGTGATGAGGATGCTGGTGATGAAGTGGAGATCATTCATTAGGAAGAATATGCTCTTCCTGATTCTAGCATCGCTAACCCAATTCACACTCGGACTGAGTCACTTCCAACTTAGGTTAAGTTACCTGAGGTTGACCCATCATTGGGTTAATCAGCCAACCCCTAGGTATACCTATAAATCCTACCCATATCTCTTCTGTAGATCATATACCTTCTTCTCCTGTAAATCCTGAAATCCCCTAGTTTGTAAATTCTCAAATTCCTTCTTCTCCTATAAATTTTCCTACCCATATACAAGAAACATAAATTCCCCAATTTATACCCTTTCTTCTCCAAAATAGTCCCAACAAACTACCACCCATTCTTCAACTCCTCTAAATACTCAAACAGCTCTCATTCCTTCCCATGTAAAATTTAAACTAACCCCCACTTCTTCAAATGTACAAACCTCTAATCCTAACCTTTCTTCAAAACCATCCTCTACCCCTCTAATCCCTTTGATTAGAGTAGTTCCTGAAGCTAAAAACTCTGCTCAACAAGGAAAAGAAAATGAGGCAGTTGTTAAGGCAAATTTTATAACCGATGAAGAAACTCCCTCTAGCAATAAGCCAGTCCAAGAAGACTTGGCTAATCCAGCCATCTTGGCTCAGATTACGGAGTTGGCAAGGAAGAAATTCCCAACTCCCAATACTGACACTAAGTTGGATAGAGCAATAAGGCGTTTGTAACTATCTCAAGAATTGATCAACTTGTCTACAATATCAAAGGTAAAGCTTTTGAAGTTCGATGCACTTTCAAGCATTCCCTCTTAATTGGTTTACTTTGAAGAATTTGAGAAGATTCAAGGAAGCCTGTACACCATCCGCAACCATTTGTCAAAGGAAAGTGCTAAAAGCCTTGTGGATAAGATAGCGCTGATCTTAATTGGACTCTTTGATTCTACAGCTTAGCTCAATGCAGATGTATCCTTTATCACACGTTTACTATTGTTGCTAATGGGGTTGTAGGAAAGATGTTGTAAATATTCTGATAGTATGTAACTATGGTTGCAAATTTCAGATGTGTTTTCATTATTCCATGGTTTTCATTTATCGTTTTAAAAGTTTTTGTTGAAACCAGCTTAAAAGATTGCACAACAATCTTGAGTTATGTTTTTTGAGAATGTAAAACATAATGAAAGAAGTAGTTAAGTTATATTATAGTTAGTTATTTAGATTAGTTTTTGTTGGTCGAGTTAGCTTAAATAATTAGTTAGATGGGGGTGAATGACAATTTAACTTGTTCTTAGGTAATTTAAAAATCTTAGCCAAGTCAAGTTAAATGTATGCTGACTGTGAGCGGGCGACACGGAGCGATGGGCCGAGAGCGCGCGGAAATCATAGGCGCGGTCCACCGGGGTGTTTTGAAAATAGATGAAGGAAAGCACCGGGTCTGGGACCCAGAAAAAGGTTAAAAAGAGAAAAAGACGAAAACATTTAAGATCGGTTCGAACCCGAATCCACCGTCTCTCAGTGTGGAGTCGCCACCTGGATTAGCTCTTTCCAGGAATTAGAGTCCTGTGAGGCTTAACGTCCGGGGGACGGCCCACCAAGACACAGAGATTCGGGTCCGGGATAA
>CATIWQ010214686.1:0-34483 GCA_949673415.1 Euphorbia schlechtendalii
AACTTAACTGACCTGAACTTAACCAAATTGAAGGTGAAAAGAACAGGGCCTAATTGTAAAAAAATGAAAGCAACCAAACACAATTGAGAGAATCGAATTATGTACCTTAAATAAAGGAGATCGGAAATCCACTTTGTTGAAGCATAAGTTGTGCTTAATTCCAACTCTAATTTTTTTACCTTCCTCTCACTCTTCACATATCTTCAAATTCTTCGAAATTTCACAGGCTCTCTCTTTTCCTCTTGAAAAATTTTGTGGGTCTACCCAATCAAAAAAATTGTAGCCCCTATTTCTCCATTTCTTGCACAATCAAATAATTACCTTCCTATGTTTCACTTTGTTTCTGTTGTTTTCACGACAGTAGCTCGTCCACAATAACATCTGCATATTCATTTTTTTTGAGAATGAAGGTGAATATTCTGAGCTCCCTCAACTCATATTTGGTGGTTGAGAACGATTTTCTACTTTGAAAGATGAATAATTAAAATCGAATCAATTTTATTGGAAAAATGAGGTTGAAAGATGAAGAATTGGAGGTTTAGGGGTTGAAAGAACGACTTTACGGTTGCATATGGGTTTAGGTTGAAGATGATGTATGTTGAACGAAGAAGAAAAAGAGGAAGATGGAGTTCTGATTTTTTTTTGCTTTTATACTAGTTAAAATAGGATATTCCAAAATTACCCCTTGGTTTTTAACGGTGTAAATAAAAATTCCTCGATTCGATAATGTTTTGAAATACAGTTCCTGAATTGGTAAAAAAAATAACACAGTCCTTATTTTGATAATGAGTGAAACCACATGACATGTTTTTGAACTTTACCATCATCATCATCATCATTATGAAATGATGATCTGGGTAGGCTAAACTTAGGATTAGGGATGATGACTTTGTAAAGCTAATGCACGCCTCTTACTTTTTATCCAAATCATTCAAAAGTCAAAACTAGACTTTTGACATCATTAGCAATACTCCCTTTTCTTCGATAAGTATTCCCTCATTTTCAAATTAAAAATGTGCATTGAAATTTTAAAATGATTTTTATTTTGAATTTGTTTAAAATTTTATAATGCAATTGTTATTTTGAAATTAATGAAGTACTTCCTTCGATTCTTAATATTTATTATTTTAAACTTTGAATTTTGGTTCCTGATATTTATCATTTTAAAATATCAATACACTTTTTAACAAGATTTTCCTAATTTACCCTTGCATTAATTAGGAAAGATATTAAGTGTAGATTAATTTATAAGTTGGTAATTAAAAAGAGACAGAATTTTATTATAAAGTAAAATGATTAAAATAGTCATTTTACAGTGCATTGAATATTTTATTGGTTTTGATGAAATTTCTAAAACGATAAATATTAGGAATTGGATGGAGTATTTTTTAAGATTTATTTATTTATAACAAGTCCACATTAATTGAGATAATGAAAATATTTATTTACTCCTCTGACTTTATTAATTTTATTTGATGTTTTATTTATATTTTCAATTTACATTAAATAAGAATAAAATGGATATAATGTTTAAATATTTAAAAATGACACATATTTTAAATTTTTTTAAGGATTAAAAAGATACTTATTAAAAAAAGAGTGTATACCTTTATATCTTTAGTGCACTTAGTAAAGAAGGGAGAGAGTACTTTTATATCTTTGGTGTCGTAATTATTTTTTGTAACTCATAAACATATAAACTTATCTTATCTAATTAGTGAAAATAAGTTATTTCATTTTAAATACATGTTGGTCGAACAATACTCTCTCCATCTACTTTCACTACTCAAACAAATATTTCATATGATTTTTATTCATAAAAACCTTCTATTCTCTACGTACAACATAAAAGCTGCTATTAAACACTTCAATTGCTTAATAATGTCCTGTAAACTTACTAAAAGAATTTAACCTTTTTTTATAACTTATAAAACTTAAGTTTTTCAACTTAACTTTAAAGCTAAATACACCGAGATTATGTGAATTTGATAACTTTTGTTGGACGTTACCCTAAATTTTTAAGAGTTTCAATTAGTTAATTGAACTTGAAAAGTGTACTAGCCTGCACCCTTAACGTCGCATGTCAATTTTTGAATGGTGAGGGTAAATTAGGTTAATGATATATTTGAAAAATCAAATAAAAAAGAATCTAACACATGACATTAAAAACAAAATGATGAACTTTTACCAAAATACGTGATTCATTAATAATTATAACTTTAAAAAATTCAGAATAACATCGCATAATAAAAAAACTCAATGCATAATTTGCCCCCTTAATTTGGTTTAAAAAATCAAATGATCCCCTGAATTTTAAAAAGCACATGTTTACCCTTTTAACTTGTAAAAAAGCATTAATTTGCCCCCAAAATGCCACACGTTATCTCTTAATTGATTTGATTTTTCAAATATATCAAATTTACATGTGTTAATCAGGGGGCAAGCTGGCGACTTTTTTACACGTTGAAAGTGTAAACTGGATGCAATTTTACAAACTCAAGAAATAATGAAATTCCTTTTAAAATTTAGAAATTATTTAACTTTTAAAACCAAATATGGATGCATCTTGCACATGTACGTTGATTTTCGGATCAAATTCTTAAGAAAAGGTAAATAGAGAAGGTCAAGAAGGGTAATATAGGAAAAGCAAATACAAGAATGAGTCACGAGGCAGAGAAGAGGAAAACATGTAAAAATGAATCAGAGTTTGACCATCGTACTCTTCTTCCTCTCTTCAATCATCATCACCATCTTCTTCTTCTTCTTTGTAGCCTTTTCGCGGCTCCGCTAAAACCCAAAACCCAATACAAATTTCAATCAATTTTCTCTTTCTCTTTCTTCTTACCACTACCAGATTCGGATTTCCTTTTCCTGTTTTACTCTCTCCTCAATTACTTTTCCAGTTAGTTACTTACCACAAGCTGCCTGCCTGCTTTTTTAATCTATCTGTCTATATAAACCCCCATTTTCCCTTTCCTTTTGCTCATCCGCTCTCTTATTTCCTTCTCTCTTTCACTGCTTTACATCTGTATAATTGCATCGCTTCAATTAGATCAGATTATATTGGTTTCTCATTAACACTAATACTCCGTACTTTCTCGATCTGACGGTCTCGATCCTGACTCTTATGTAAGTTCTTTACATTACCCATTTTAGAATTCCCATTTTTTTTGAAAACCCACCTTTTACATTTTCTTTTGCTCTCGAAATTTAATTTCTGTTGTTTACTGAAATGGGTTTTGTGCTTCCCCTGTTTTTGTTTGAAATTTTGGCGGTTTTGGTTTTCTACTGGTGCATGCATTGTTTCAGTTTTGGTTTTTTCTGATACTTTGAGCTTTGTCGTTTTGCTTGTATAATTTCTGAGTAAGCAAATTTTCTTTGATTTTTGCGTTCGTTGGACTCAGATTTCGGTTGGGTTTCACTGTTTTCGTTTTCCTACTTGTTCTACATTTTTTAAATCATTATTTTGGACTGTTGGTTCTGTTTTTCGGTATTTTCTACTGTTTGATAGTTACGTGCTTAGTTAAGGTAGACAGGTAGCTCATCCTTTGTGGGGTCTTCTTTTTTGCCTTTTTTAAAACTATTTATGAACTTTCAGTATAATGACTGGATAACTGAGTTTTCACTATGAAACTCATGAACTTGTGTTTTGTGTTTGAAATGAAACCTTGGAATTCTATGGCTATAATTTCTCTGTGACGTTAACTTTGTTTTACATCTCTTTTCTAGTGCTTTTGTGTGTTTTTTTTCTTAGTAACTTGCATGAGTTTTTTTGTATAGCATCACATAGTTTACATATGATGTTTAGTTTGTAGGGACAATATGTCTTAATGATTTAGATGAGTTAGTTGTATATTGCTTAGCCCATTTGTTTGATATTTCTGATTCATGTACCTATCTTTCATTTAGTGCTTTTTTTTTCCTGTTTCTTGAATCAATCATGTGGATCATTTATGTAGTCCAATTGGTAGCAATGAATATCACTGTTGTGGCATTTATAAGGCGCAGGTTCATCATATGGAATGTTTGATGGGTCCATGAAAGAAAATTGGTCACTTAAACTTAAAAATTTAATTGTTTTGACTTTAAATTTGTATTGCATAAACTATAAAGCCTGCAATTTTTGCTGTTATTTTGCATATGAAGTGCTGTATTAGAATTTGTTGCGGTTACTATTCTCTAATCGTTAGTTCTCGAAGAAAATTCATCTCGATATCATGCTAGATGTGTGACAATTACCGATCCTGGCATTTTTTTGATACGTGTTTAGTTGAATCTCGTAAAATTCTCTCTCATGGTTGTTACTTTTCAGTGAGAAATGGAAACTATGGAGACAAATGGTCATAAAAGAGCGAGAAGAAAGAATCACGATTCTCAACAAAATGGCGATACGGTTTTAAGCGTCGGTTATGTAGATCCATGGACTGCTTGGGCTTATAAGCCTCGAACTATTTCATTGTTACTCATCGGTGCATGCTTTCTTATGTAAGTCCCTTGCCAAATTCGCGATTTCTTAAAATATGCCGTCTTTTTTCGCAATTTTGATAAATTAACTTACATTTGTGTATCCAGCTGGGCAAGTGGAGCTCTCGATCCCGAAAGAAGTGAATCGGCTGATATGGTCACGTCTGTGAAAAGGTTTGATTGTGTATATATTTCGATGCATTGGTTTTGTTTTGATTTATACTTGGTATATTTGCACTTTATACTAAAGTTTCTTATTGCTTCTTGCAGGGGTGTATTAGCAATGATTGCGGTGTTTCTTATCTATTGTTTGCTGCAAGCCCCTTCAACGTAAAATATATCCGTCTTTCATATTTAAGTCATTCGATGGTTATTTTTCCTCGTAACATCTTCAAATTATTATTTCTTTTTCGACAGGATTCTTATAAGACCACATCCAGCGATTTGGCGCTTAGTTCATGGAATGGCTGTAATTTATCTTGTTGCTCTCACTTTCTTGCTTTTCCAGGTTGTTTTTCTTTTCAAAGTGCCAATTTTCACCTTTATACATAGTTCAAATCGAGAATCAAAATTCCAATTTTATGAATCGTGAATCGCGAATCAAATCGAATCGTAAGATTCATATCAAATCTTAAAATCATATAAAAATAAAATTTTTAGAATGTTCAACTTAAATTATTACTAAATTTTAGTCAATAAATACAAAATTAATATAAAAAACAAATCATATCAACTAAGCAAGTAATTAAAATTAAAACCTTATAAAATAAAATCATTATCACTAATAATTATGCATCATTAAGTGAATATAACTTCAAAAAAATTTGAGAAACATTAAGCATATTGAATCGGCCGAATTGCACAATTTGTACGATTCAGATACGATTCTGTCACGATTCTAAGCCTCATTCGATTCACCCCTGAATCGAACCGAATCGTACAATTTTGATAACTATGCCTTTATACTGGAAGATATATTTTATCATGGATTCGATATGTTTTTTCCAGAAGCGTGACGATGCTCGACAATTCATGAAGTCTCTTCACCCTGACCTTGGATTAGGTAATTCATTTAACGAAAATTCGTCACAACTCATTTAATTCCGTCGAACATTTGATTTCATTCTTCGATTTCCTCGATGCAGAACTTCCCGAGAGATGTTATGGAGCAGATTGCCGTATTTACATGCCGGATAATCCTGCAAACAGGTTTAAGAACGTTTATGTATGATTCTTCTATTGCAAAATTCCTCGATTCGTTTCGATTCTCTTATTTATACTACAAAGAATTATCCTGACTTGTCTTGTTCTTTTTTAGGATACCCTTTTCGACGAATTTGTTGTCGCTCATATATTTGGATGGTGGGGAAAAGCTATACTAATTCGTAATCAACCCCTTCTTTGGGTACTATCCATCGGGTTCGAGTTGATGGAGGTAATGTATATTTTACCGAAATAATTTTCGCTTCAATTTCTTCCATTTCCTCATTTACTTCGCCAGCTAAATTTAGCGTCTCCTTTTTCAGTTCACCTTTCGTCACATGCTTCCGAACTTCAACGAATGCTGGTGGGACAGTATCGTTCTCGATATTCTGATATGCAATTGGTTCGGTAAGATGTAACAAAAAACACTGATGGAAAAAATGAAATTTTTTATATTTTAATTTCGTTCATCGAGTTTTAGACCTTTTATCCTGTTTTTCTTTGTTCAGGTATTTGGGCAGGAATGCATACCGTTCGATACTTCGATGGAAAAACGTATGAATGGGTTGGTATAAGTCGTCAACCAAATATCATGGGCAAGGTATGTTGTCTTAAGCTTTGATTTTTTTTTTCTTGTCTTTCGATTTGGGTATTTATTTTTGGCTTTACTTTCTTTTTTTCAGGTTAAGCGAACGTTGGGGCAGTTCACGCCGGCGCGGTGGGACAAAGACGAGTGGCGCCCTTTGCTCGGGCCGTGGCGGTTCATCCAAGTTCTGACTCTTTGCATCGTTTTTCTAACGGTGGAACTCAACACATTCTTTCTCAAGTTTAGCCTTTGGGTTCCTCCACGGAACCCCGTGATAGTGTATAGGTTGATCTTGTGGTGGTTGATCGCCATTCCTACTATTCGCGAGTACAATTCGTATCTGCAAGACCGGTACGCAATATCGAGACCCCTGAACTGGGCAACTTTTTCCGGATGACACCCTGAACTTTACGAGATTGCCCTTGTTTTTGCCCATCCTCAACGCCAAGTGTTGGATTCTGGTAGGTTTGACTTTTCAAAGATGCTTTTTTTTCTGATTTTTCTAACTTACCAGAAGTTGACATGTGGCGTTGATGGCGCGAACTAGTGCAAATTTACCAAATTCAGGGGGGTTAACGAGAACTTTTGAAAGTTCAAGGGTCTTGATAGATTTGGCCCAATTTCTCTTAGAATCATTTATCGGAATATACAATCGGAATGTTTTGACCGTTACAGGGTAAACTAACTAAAAACCAATTTTTATGCCCTAGGAAACCGGTGAAAAAGGTCGGGGCGTTTTGTTGGCTTTCGCTTGCGATTTGCATAGTTGAACTTCTCATTTGCATAAAGTTTGGGCATGGTATGGTTTTCAGCTAATCCTTCGTTTGGTTCGCTGAATCGAGTAGAATATGATGAAAATTTTTTCTTATACCGAGTTACGTATCTTATTAGGGCTTTATCCGAATCCAATGCCGTCATGGTTGATAATGTTTTGGGCATCGGTTGGAGTTGCGCTTGTAATTGTTTTGTTTATTTGGACATGGCAATTGCATCAAAGTATGAAGAGAAAGCGACAATGATACGAGTTTCTTTAGTTAGGGTTCGTACCGGGATTGCTGTCACCCTGCTTTCCCTGTAAAGTATGTGAGAACATGTTTTTTTGGAAAGCACGTTGAAAGAAGTCTTCGGTCGCTAAAAGCAACACTAAATGCTCCTCAATGTTGCCAATTATTCCCCTTTTTCACTTCACATAATTGTAAATACATTATTTCCTTAGGCATAGTTTGTTTGTTAGAGAATATCATATTCATTATTATTTTCTCCCTAATAATATTAATAATATGTTTGTGTTGCTTTTTATTGTGTCCCCAATGTTTTTTTTGTGGTTTACTTTGGAATATTATTATTTTTTTATTTGTCATATGTGAAGGTGTTAAGTTAAGACATTGTTGTATAGTGAATCAATGCCAAGAAATAAGCTGAAATCAATATGTTTATTATTGTGTTTTCTACGATGACTTAGTCTTAGACAAAATTAATATTACTTTGCACTTTTCAGTTTTTTTTTTTATCAAATTTCACGTTATTAATTCAATGGTTCAAAAGAACAAATAACAGTAAACTTGTTCAAGATAAAATTACCATAGAATTTCCCGTTTATTATTGTTCATAATTTAATGAATTTGAATTGCTGTATACCATAATGCATTTTCATTGGTAAAATGTGTTATGATGTATTTACTCTCCTAGCAGAATTTTCAAAAAAATTTAATTTCAGCTAGGATTTTTCTCTTGATATTTTGTTTGACCGGTTTTCATACCGATACCTTGCATTTTTGTACTTCGAGTCACATTGATAAATATTTTGACAATCGCTATAAGAAATGAAATATGATTTTTTTGAACATCAAGTACTTAAGAAACTCTTCGAGTCAGAACTAAGAATACATACATACTTCTTGGTATTCTCAAATTTGATTTGACATAATTGGATTATAAACAAACCCAACATTTAGATGAAAGGATATCTTCATTAATTTAATTAAAAAAGAATTATTTGCTTTAGTAAAATAACTTTAATTTTTCCAATTAACCAAATTTCGACAATTTCTAGAGCATATTTGAAAATCACAACCCAATTAAATTGTACACATCAAATTACAACCAAAATCTCCCGTCACTCTCCCAAAAAACCATTAACTAATTATTTTAACAATCATTATTTTCCCATTCCACCATCAATCAAATCTATACATTCCACTATAAATAATAGAAATTTACACCAATTCCAATTTTCATGTACGGACTCGGAGCTAGTTTGGTGTTACAATAACAGTTTTAGGCATGGTAAAAGCAAAGCCAAACGTACCCCTTATACGCTTTATCGATGATTTTTCAATTTGAAATCGATGACTAAAATATATATATATTTATTAGAAATGTAATAATGTAGCTAGCTAGTCCTTTTCTTCCAAATAGTTCTGCCTCTAACAATTTCTTCATTATTAGGGTGTCCTTTGGCTAGAAGGAGATGTGTGTACTTTGATGGTGGCTTGTCTAGTGACCCCAACATTCCATTTCCTTCCATTATTTCACTTGCTAAAGAGAACCCATTTAGGATTTTTATTTCCTTCTTTATGTTTTGTTCTGGCCCGGAATTTAGGTAACCATCGTCGTCCGGCTCACATAGTGATTGAACTATGTCTGCGCTTCCACATTCCCTTCTGTATTCTAGAGTGATTCCAGACAATTGATGGCATTCCACAAATTGGTCGGGTATTGTCTGCACATCCAATATCGTTTTCAATTCACCAAGTGTATATATAATTAAATGATATTCCTTCCGTTTCTTAATACTAGTCATTTTAGATTTTTCATCAAAACCAACAAGACATTAAATGTACTAGTAAAATAGCTAATTTATCCCTTTTATTTTATTATAATATTATCTTTCTTCTTAATTATTAAGACTTTATTTATATTTAATCTCTTCTTTAATTAATACAAAGATAAATTACGAAACTTTTGTTGAAAATTGCATTGATAATCTAAAATGACAAGTAACAGAAACTACAGTAAGAAGTACAAAATGACAAGTATTAGAAAATGGAGGGAGTAGGAAATTTTTTAGCATGTGTGCAATGGACAATGTCACACACTATTGAACTAAGCTAAAATAACAAAAACTAATTGCCACATACTATACATTGCAAGATTAAGAACTATAATCGAATATATATATTTTGTCAAGAATTTCGTTCGATGTGGTGTAAGGAGTGTACGTATTTAAAATTTTTTAATTTAGCGTTACACCAACTCTAAACTTTAACTTGTGAAAAATCAATTCCGTTAATATTATATTGATGAAAAGAGATGCATACTCTTCAACTAGTGTACTAACGGAAGGTGTTTGACGAAATTTTTTACCATACTTCTGTATTACAGACTCTTATCATGAAAAACGACTGATTTTCTAAAAGTTTCCAAGTTTAAAAACAAGAGTGACAGTGAGAAATTTAATTACCTCTAGCATCCATCTGACATACTTGACATTGTTGACATGCTGATTCATGTCAAGATCACTTCTTTTCGGCTGCAAAAACAAGAAAAAGATAAAAAAATAATTTAATTAGTATATAGATTGTGTAGTTAATCTCAAATAATGACAATGCTAAAGAGTGATTAATATTAATTATTTACCTTGAGATTAGAGATGACAAATCTTGCATTATCATCTAACTTGGGAATTTTTTCGGCAACATCTTCTTTAATGGCTTGTTTGTGAATAAACCACGGCCCTATCTCCTCCCTTACTTCTTCTGGCATTTTCGATAGCCTTCTCGTCTTTTCGTTCATCATTACCCATACACTGCGTAAAGCAGGCCGAAAATTAGTTTACAACTGCGGAAAGCAACATTAAACGCGTTGTAAGACAAACAAAACAACATACGAACCTTGTGGCTCGAGCAAAAACATGGCCCGTGGCTTGGCTTCGGATTAGCCAATCTCTTCTCATTCCGTTTTTCCCGGATGCTCCTACCCACGTGTCTATTTCCACCACCTCTCCCCTGAATTTTTGCATCGTTAAATTTTCATTTATATACATGTAACGCAAAAAAAAAAAAATTAAATTTAAAAGTTTATAGTTCATAAGATTAACTTTATAGCAACAATGTGAAAAAGTGTTGCGAAAAATGAATATTTAATTACCAGATCGGATATTGATCAATTTGTAATTGCAATTTGGAGACGACCCAAATGAGATTATTCCTCACCATTCCATGAGTGGCTCCAAATCCGTTGCTAAGTAAACCCGACAACCATACATGATTCAACGCGGTCTCCTGTTACAAACAAAAATTAAAGCTATTTCTCGTAGAAAAAACGAAACACTTGCATTCATAACAATGTAGAAGAAAATTGGCAACTTTTAACAAAATATTCAAATTCATGACAAAATTTTATTCAAAAATGAAAACATATCTTATGAATTCCAATTTCAATATAACATTCAATAGATTTTTTGTTTTTTTTTGTGGAAAGAGTTTGGGTTAGGATTTACAAACATTATTAGATATTCTATCATTATTATGAATGTAAAATACCTGAAGAAGATTGAGAATGCTTTCGATGGTAACAGTTTTATCAGGACCGACTTCATAAGACCTAATAACAACGGTTTGTCTATAACCGACGCCTCCTTCGATAATAAGACCTTGTCGATGCGGGTCAATGAACTGTTTCGTGTTTGGAATATTCTGTCGGGTTATCTCTTTAGTTTGTGACACGACTGGAGCAACCGAAGAAGATGTCAAAGCTGCGGGAATTTCCTTAAGTGGCCTAAAAGATGTCGAATTGCAGCTGATTTTGATCCTATTCAACATCTGCTTATTCGGGTTTTCGTTGTTGCTAGTGTTTGAACTCGAACACATGAATATTGGCATTGTTATTGTATAAGACCAAGCAGCCATTGAATTTGGTTTCTGTAATTTAATTCAGGAATTGAGTGTTTATAGGTGTAGTTGACGGGTTTAACAAAGGCTAAATTTAAATTCTTGGGGGAAATTTAGGTACTTTTGTAATATAATATAGTGAAAATTACTAAGAGAAGTATTTGTCTGTGTTACTTAAAAAAAAATTAATCTTTTTTTAGGTTTGATCAATTTAGAATTAGGGTTTATGTGGGACAAAATTTTGGACGTGTGTCTTTTGACTTTTAGGGAGATGTTTTTGTTGCTCAAACTTGGGATTCAACTGTTCAATGTTCACTCTTTTGTAATTTATGTTTGTTAGATACTGTTGTTTGGGAACTTATTCAAGTTGTATTTTGTTTTTCGAACATCAAAAGTTAATTTTAAGTATTTGATTACGACTATGAAATAATGATGTACAAGTGTCTTGGAAATGAAAAAAATTATAAATATTCATAAAAAAAGTTACATGTGAAGCAAAATTTATTATCAATGGCTAACAGCAACGGAGAAAGTAAACAGTAGTAATAGTTAAAACAAATGGATCCAGAAGTGACGGGATTCCTGACAAGATCCAAGATTCTCCTTTAAAAATTGATTTTCTTGACATTTATTCTAAAAACAGGCAAGTAAAACTCTTTTAGAAAACAAATAAAAAGAACCTTTGACTACTATGTGAAGATTCCTTCTTTTAACTGAAATTTATGAGCTGTAAAAATGAGATTAGAGTAGTGAATAGTGTTTGTTGAGCTCCTATATGTCAATCTTAACTGGCAAAAGAACTTTACAGACATTTTAATATAATTCATTTGTTTATTTGGTTTCTAACAAATATAAATATTATATATACTTATTGTTTATTTGGTTAATGTGATTTATAATTTGTTACTTTCTAGTAGACTCGTTCGTGGGCAAGGCGGCCGGGTTTGGTCAATTGTTTTTTAAAAAAGCCCGGTCTGAGCCCGAGAAAGCTCGAAGATTTATGAGTCAGCTTGATTTTTATATAAATACTCAAACTCGGCTCGATGAATAATTTTATTTATTTATTATATATATATATACACACACACACACATTAAATTTATAGTTATTTTAACATTTTATATCTTATTCTATTAAATTTGTATATTTGATTACAATAAATGTTATTAAATATTAAAGATTTTAAGTAAACAATGCGATGATATTAAAAAATTTAAACATATTATTACTTATTTTATAGTTTTTCTATTTAATTAAAAAAAAATTTATAATAAAAAGTAATTCATAGACTTAAACTAGGCTGGGGAATGACCTTGTAAACCCGACTCAAACCGGGCCCGAGCTCGAAGTTCAAAAGTATGGACTTAGACCAGCTTGGGTTAACGTTTTTAGTAAAAAGCCCACCGAGCCCGGCCCAAACCTGGCTCGGCCCGACGAACAAGTATACTTTTTAGGCCCTTTAGTGCAAACTATGTGCAACATCATTGACGGAGTTTCTGCAACAAGTGTGCATTTCCGATTAAATAAAGATAAAAAAGTTACAAATTTCATAAGCACATAAACCTTGTGTATAATACAAGCTACACCGAGAGGGGCAAATAAAACCATATTCTTCCATTTACCTAAAAATTACGTAGTTTATTTTTCATTAAACATATTCTTCCATTTACCTAAACATTATATAATTTTTTTTTTCAAATCAGTCCGAAATAAGACACCCATCGACATATGAGTTGCGACTTTCTTCACAAAGTATCGATTTTTTATGGCACAATCCGTAGTTTGCTACAAACAGAGCGCTGGATTTCCACGAAAAAGGAAGAGAATTATATAAAAACCAACACCTTCATATATATACTATTGAATTCCTGCAAAAAAAATGCAGCAAAAAAGCTGCTAGGTGATAATAGGCACCGTATTCTTGCCGCTTCTAGCAAACAAACAACTGCTAAGGATCAGTTTGGCTGGTTGTGCCTGTGCTTTCTCAATCTGCTTTTTTGAAAAGCTCTATTTTCAAGCTTTTTCTATAAGCAACAGAGTTTATTTTCGAAAAAACAATTCATACAGTTCCTAATTAAATAGTACGAATGATAAAAATGTGTTGTTCAAATCCATAATATGTAGTACTATAAAAAGTTCATGAGAACAACTTATTGGAACAACAACCTGAAAAACAATACCAAACACGCCCTAAGAATCGGACTTTGAAATTCTCTACTTATCTCCACTCAGCAAAGGAAAGGGTAAAAAACAGATACAAAATATCTAAACATTTATGGAAAAGTACATGATATTGTTAGCTGAAAGGTAGGAACTTCCGGGAACAAAATGAAAAAAATGGAATTTATTTGCAACATAGACAGCTCTTATTTGCTATACATATATGAATTTGATATTTTTACCCATATTCTACTCATATAACATAATTCAACTTCTGACTCTGAAAAGTCATATTAATCTGAGACAAGTATCTAAATTTTACAAGGAGGAATCTACCAATACACCAACAAATCAGAGCCACTGGGCTACCAAAACATCCATCTAGTATAGAAGATAATAAATAGTGTAAGTAAACGGCAAAAAAGAATTCTTACCAAGAATTCTGATCAATTGTTTGTGTCAACAGTTTGGTCACCGCCTTTTATCGAACCCTCAATGAACTCATTTGCATGCTCTTTGTAGTCTTGTTCGAGTAGCCTAAGCAACGCGGGATGTGTTCGAAAATCTGGCTCGATTTCTCGGTCGAGCATCTGCTTATACAATCTCAAAGCCTCCAGCCAATTCCCCTTGTTGCAGTTTTCATGGATAAGTATAGTGTAAGTATACTTATTAGGAAAAATCCCTTTTTCTTCCATTTCCATGAAAAACCTATAAGCCTGGTTCATTTTCCCTGCTTTACAAAACCCGTTTATCAGAGCATTATAAGTTATAACATTCGGCATGACTCCTTTTTCCTGCATCTCGCAAAAGTACATAAACGCCAGCTCGAGCCGCCCATTTAACGAGTGCGCATGAATTAAAACGGTGTAAGTGACCACCGAAGGGGTCAACCCTTTATTCAGCATCTCGTAAAATACCTCTCTTCCTTTCCTGAGATTCTTATTCTCCAAGTGAGAGTGGATTATTGTCGTGTACGTTATGTGATCGGGGACGAGACCGTAATTTATCATCTTCTGCAGCAATTTCCCCGCTTCTTCCAGATTCCCCAGCTTACAAAGCCCGTTCACAAAGACGTTGTACGAGACAATATCCGGTGCGAACCCTTTCGCTTCCATCTCTTCTTGCAGTTCAAACGCCTTGAACGCGTTTCCGAGCTTCAGCTCGCTTATGATGCGAGCCGTGAATGAATGTCGATCTTGCACGACGCCCAAATGCAGCATCTCATTGATGAGTTCTTTAGCCGTCCACATCTTCCGAGCCTTGCAAAACCCGGTTATCAGAATCGTGTAAGTGAAAACATCGGGGAGAATCCCGTTTTCGATCATATCGTGCTTTAGCCTCAACGCAACGTCTAAGTCGCGTTTTCGGCAACGCCCATCGATGAGGATGTTGTAAGTGAAAACAGTTGGGCTGAGATTGCATTGCCTTAACTCGTCCAACAAGACAAATGGCTCGCCCATGTCGCCCAGCTTACAATAACCGTTCATCAAAATGTTGTACGATACTATATCGGGATTCAGATTACTCCGCAACATACCGGATAATCGCTGTTGAGCATCCTGTATCTTGCCCGAACTGCAAAGGCTGTGCATAATTGTGTTGTGAGTATATGTTGTGGGAGATATTCCTTTGGCTTGCATCTCGTCAACAATGGCTAAAGCCTCTGTTAGCAAACCGTTTCTGCAATAGCCGCAAATTACGGGGTTATATGAGAGTGCCGTAACAGCCAATCCAGCTTTATTCATCTCCTCGATCAATTCCTTAGCATTCTCGAGATTTCCTGCTTTCGAAAATCCATTTATCATCACATTGTATGTTACGTCGGTTAGAGAACAACCTTTTTCTTGCATATCGGAGAAAAGGTCCATTGCTTGCTGAAGATTTCCTTCCTTGCAAAAGGTATCAAGAATTGTGTTATATGTGATAATTGTAGGCTTAATTCCAAACTCACCCATTAGCCTGTAAACTTCCCTAGCTTTGACTGAAAGTTTTCTGCCTTTGAGCATTTTCAGGATTTTATTGCAGCTTTTTACGTCCGGCAACACCCCATTTCTCACCATCTTGTCGAAGACGATTAAGCACGGCTCAAATACCTTATTCTTGGCATAAACTCTCAACAAGAGATCGAAAAGTTTAACGGAAACCTCTGAGCTCAAGTATTTGCCGGCCAAAACATCACCGATCCCGTGCATTTCTAAGCTAATTGCTTTCTCCATGACCCAATAAGCAGATCTCAGCAACCTGCAGTCAACCAAAATCTTGAGCATGGAACAGAAGGCAAACTCGGAGCCTTTGACGTTCGGTTGCATCTGAATCCATCGGAAAAACCGCAAAGCAATTCTAGGTTTTTCCTGAATCGCACCTAGAACTCGAATTAGCAGGTTGGGATCGGCAATTACAGGATCGAATTGGTCAGAAACCCAATTGTTATTGGCAAAAGCCCAGGGTTTATGTTCAAGGGCGTGGAAAATAAGATCTTTGTAATGGAATTCTATATCCTTGGATGGAACAAAAGAGCAATTAGGCACAGAAACAGAGGAAGGATAAAGAGAGCGTACCCTGGATATCGATTTCGCAGTTTTTAAATAGCGATTCATTGATTGGGGGTCCTGAGCTGAAGATAGAAACCTCGATTTTCAACGAATCAGAGCACCGGAACACAATTGGATTGAGTAAATCCTCCGCACATCTCAGAAGCTATGAATAAGAAGACATGGGTAATGAATCTGAAAACTTGAGAGCGAAACAGAACGGAAGCAATATAGAAGAAGGAAGAAGCATATCTGAATCAGAGAGAGGAGCTCTTGCAGAGCTGAAAATTCACTGTAAGAAAACTAGGGTTTTGGGTTTAATGAATTTTATCTTCATACTCAAATTTGTCCATGGGGCTCAACCGAGACCATATTGCAGTACCTTTTTCTTATTAAGCAGTAAGTTTTTTAGTAGTTAATTGAGTTCCGTGAAATGGAATAGTATAATGTTTCGTCAAATATAAAATAGAATTTATATATATGAATCTCTATTTTTCGTCATATTCTATTATTCTAGAATTATTGAAAATTAAATTAAATTGGATTAAACTATATAGAAGCGAGTTGTATCAAAGTGAATTTAAAGTTGCATCGAAACCTTATTTCTATGAGTCTATGATTATGAAAAAATGTAAATTTTTATTACCAAAAAAATAGACTAGATTGAAATGCACAAAACTTAATTGAATTGATTTGTAATCTAAAATAACAGAACTAACTCTATATTTCGCTTTTTTATTTTTAACCAAGAATAGGTTTTTGTATTCTTATGAACAATGATATTATAGTTTTTCATTTAAACATGATTGTTAAATCCAATAATAAAAATATTCCTGCAAAACAAAGGCGAACTTTTAGCATGAATATCTTGCTAGCAAGTGTGAAAACTACTATTATGATTTATGGACACAAAAGCTTGTAATGTATATAATTTTCATCCATCAAAGAGAGCATTTCACTCAAAATTAAACAAAATAACAAACAAGGGGCTAAATTGATAATTTCAAAAGTTAAGGAACTATATTGTGCATTTTACACAAAACCAACTATTATATTTCTGGTACATACACTACCACGATTCACAACTCCAACCAACCAAGTCTTTTCCTTCTCCATCTAAAACTTCAATTACAGCCAAAGTCTAATATAAGACTAATAATAGACTTTGAAAGAACAAAGCCTCTGAACATCAAAAATGGAAATTTGTCCCTCATCTTTTTATTTATCCATTAGCTTCTGTAGAAGGATCTGCCAACATAATAAAACGAAACATCGGTCACTAAACTCTAGAATTTATCGACTCGAAATCAGCTCAACCATTTGCAAATGCATATGCAGTTATATTAACTTACGGGACATGATCGATAAGATTTCAACCCCTCTTGTAATTCAGCATACGAAACTAAAAGCCCCACTGGCCGAAATTCGATCGATTGGTTATGGCCTCTATTATCAGTAAAGCTAACTAAATCTCGTTGTAAAAGGTGCTCAAAGGCCTGCAGAACCGAAAAATCCGATATTTAATTTGTATTTGAGATAAATAAAAAGTTTTTTTTTTTCGCTATTTGTTACGGACCCTTAAGCATACAGGCTGTGCATAATAATCGGAAGTCTGGAATGTGTCATGGACGCTTTTATACTCTGTCACACGCAACAAAAAACCAGATAATATTTCGAAATTGCGGGAATAGCAATGGAATAATATTTCAGATACTCGATTTGAAATGGACCTTTCATCACGGAATTGAAGTTATAAGAGGTTTGTTCTTTCACTTCCAAACGCTTCATGCACACGAGGAGGTAAAGTTCTAAAATGGAGCAATCTACTTGGACAAAATTCGTAATAATGAGATATTGGAAAGGAAAATAAAAAAATTACCATAAACGAGAAAAAAAATACCGATTTTAAAAACTCAAACCTTTTATGCATTCCTGCTTTGGCTGCCTTTGGATGTTTGGAAGCGCGTTTTTGAAGTTGTCGAGTGATAGGAAGCCGGTTTTTAGATCCCAATGAGAGACAGCAACAAACCTAGCACATGAAAGTGACTTCAGAAAGGAAATCGAATATTTACAAATTATCAGGGCAGAAACTCAACATAAATTTGAGTTTCAGCATATGCAAAATGATAAACTTACAGAAACCTCAGCAAGTGGTTGATTGTTGGATTGAAATTCAAGTAAGTAGCAATGATCTCTTGAATTCTCTCATTTGCTAAAATGTTCTTTCAAAGTCAAGGAAAATGAATCCTTTAATGATTTGCAAAGAAGCTGCATAAGCCTAAGATATACCAAATAAATAGCAACATTTTTAGCATGCAACAACAAACCAGCAATAATATATTAGTTAACCAAGTATATATGCTTAAATTGATAATCTGATTCGCTGTGTAATAAAAAAAAAAGCACAAACTACTGCATTTCAGTTATTATGGAGTAATTCGAAAGTCAGTTGTCAAACAAGATTTTCGCCAATTTTGTCATACCTTCAGATATGAAGCATCGAAAACGCCCAAAAGCTATACCTAAACTTTCCTCTAAATTCATGCAAAAAAAAGTCATGATCAAGACCCACTATCAGGACGCGAAAAAACAAATTATGTATGAACAATGCCCATTTCCCACTATTTTCCGCATAAACGATCAATTGTTAAAGGATACTTGAAGCTTTCTGTTGAATTGAACAACATAGTCATGGGGTAAACCAGAATCAGATGGCAAGGACAAGACATGTTCCAATAATCTGCATATCCATTAATGTTTAAAATCGATTTCCACTGGAAAAAGGCGCTGTGCCTAAATTTTAACTAGGAAACTTACCTCTGCAAGTCCTCCTTAGATGGAAGAAGAAACAGCAACTTTCTGTGTGAAAAACGAGACCTTACCCTCTTTTCTAACAATTGATCGGCATCCTGCAGGTATATTTCGAGTTTTCAGGGTTCATAGCTTCAAGGGCATTGTTGACAAGTGAATAGATACTTAAGGACCTCATTTCTATTACTGATGCAGATTTGCACAAAGATATGAAGCTAACAACAATGAAGATTCTAGTCTTAACTATTAAAGGCCTGAAAGGAAAATATGAAAGCAAAAGAATGCAAAACAAAAACAAGGGCAACTATCTACAAACGATCTTACCAGTCGACAACTCACACCAATGAAAATAGCTTGTGAAGTCACCGATTGCATTGCGTCAAGCAAGCTATAAAGAAACCGTTGCTTTCCCTGAAAGGACCACAGAGTATAAAATTGAAAACGATAAAATAGCCTCTGACTATTGTATATGGTCTTCGAATTCCTTTTCTTAAAGAAACGATATTATAAATCAATAGAAATCGAGATTCCAAACGATAGAGCCATCTGAAAAAGGAAAGGCAATTTACCTGAGCAAATAGGTCAAACTCTTGAAGAGTAAAAATAATTGTTTTATGAGCTAGTCCACATTCCCTGACAAAAGAAAAAAAAAGCAAATTTGCCATATTTTAATAAATATTTGCACTAGTTACAAGGTCTTCAGGCCTTGATTTGCTAACCTCATCATGGCTATCACGAATTGGGAATTATCATCAAAGGAAGCCTACAAGGATAATCTTAGAGTCAACAAGTCTGAAGCTTTATATCACCAACTCCTCACAATTAAGAACAAGTGATATCTCTCTCTTTACCATTTTTGAGAATGACAATTGATGCTCCAAGCACAGTTGTCTGGCAATTTCCTAAAAGAAAGATCAGATAACATTCAATAAATCATCAAGAAGGAAATTTTTTAACAGCAGCTTAGATAAATTGAGTTTTGATCAAACTACTCCACGTATAGGGTTATAGATATGTTTATAGATGCCAAATAATTTATGATTATGTCACAGGAGGCTAGGAGTCCGAATAATTTCAAAGAAAGATGTATTAGATAAAAGAATGCAGATGGAAAGATCACCCCAACAGGCCATTTTTTAGATACGATAAAAATCGCATAATTTTCCTCTTCGTTGTGTTATTAGTTATATGTCACAACTCTCAACTCCTTTAGATCTCTTTTGTACGTTAGTGTTTGTTTCTTCTTTAAAAAAACGACCATAAATGGCAACTCTCTCATTTTAATGTCAGGACCAACTCGCAAAGTAAATCTAGAGGAAAATTATATTGAAAGAGACTCAAAAGATAAGTCACTTTGACGTGGCCTGGTTCATAAGTTCACAAAGTAAATAAGAAGATACAATTGAATGGGGAAAAGAAAGAAAGAAAATCTGCAGTTCACCTTAAAGGCACAATTTTCGTCACTGTGCAACAGCCCATTTAACTTGACCTGCAAATCATAACCCACAAAAGCAAAAGTGAGAATAAAAAGGATATCCACCTCAACTGAAAATACTAGAGAACTAATATCAAAATACTATCTCACTTTTACAGTTGTGTAACAAAGAAACAGGTGGCATTAACAAAAATCTAATTGCTTAGTTAGAATTCAAATGACATATGTTTAGAGTTCATAACATGATACACATATGACTCACTTGATTTCTTCAAAAAAATATCTCTCTCAAGTGTTTTCATTTCTAATTCAGTAAAAAAAAAAGTGTTTTCATTTCTAAAAACAAAATATAATCTAGGGGTTACCCTGATCCCGTTGATATTCAAAGTCAATTATAGAAAATCAATGAAAAATTAAGAAATTTCATGTGTACATACTATAGAAATGGTTTCTGGATGTTCTTGCAACAAATCACAGAGAACAAGCTCCAATACCTACACACAACATACAATATAAAAACATGAATGATTTGAACAAACAAACTCGACAATGGCTTACTGCAATTTTTCCAGAACCACGGGGTCCGAGAAGCAGAACTGAATTGTTACAACCCTCTGTGATTGAGCTCTTTATAAGAAATTTCAACTTGCTGCAAAAGCAAAATCATGAGACAAATGACTATAATAAACAAAAGCATCTACAAGCTGAAACAGCAAAACATTGTTTTTGTTACCTGTAGTTGCTATCGGGAGAATCAGAGAGAGGCTTAAAGATGAAGTTAGAGTTGCAGAGCCTACTCCTGATGATAGTTTGGGCTTTCTCGGCTTGATTTCGGAGTCCCATTTTGAAAAAGGTGATATCTTGGCAAAATCACAGAAAAATCTAGGCAAATTACAAAATCAAATCAACAAATCCAAGGCTACCGGCGATGAAAAGACAAACAATCGTTCATGAAATGAGAGCATAGAGCAAAAATCACATTTCAACTCCTACAGGCGATGGAAGCTACCGGGAAAATGAGAACGGCGTCGTTCGATCGCAAGGACAAACAATCGTTCATGAAATGGGGGAACCTAAAATCTCCCACCTTTTTTTCTCTATTTCCCTCTTTTTAATCTTTTTCAATTAATTACAATTTGGCGCTTAAGATTTAGTTATTCGCACAAAAACCCTATAATTTGGTAACATGTTTATTTCTAAGCCACGGCGCCGAATAGCAATAAAAGGGTTGTTTACCTAAAATGCGCCAGATAATAAAAATCTCCAAATATCAGCCAGACCAGAAACTGTAAAACGAGAACCAATCATTCACCTCCCTGCCTTTCTCTGCAAATCATCTTCTCAATTTGTATTGGAGAAGGAATTTGAATCAGCAGAGATATGGCAAGTACCAGTACCGGTTTAATCCCTCATTTACAGTTCCATAGTTGCTTTTTTAAGCGTTTCGACTCCAGTTCAAACCACCATCAACTCCAACTTTCTTCTTCTGTTCAATTGAACAATCATTCTTCTTCTTCTAACAATAGAGGGAGGATGAGATTCGTCACTTCAAGTAACTCTTCACGGTTCAGTTCAGTTGTTTGTTTAGCTGCTGTTAATGATGATACTGGGGAGAAGCAGCAAGGCGCGGCAGCTGCTTCTACCTTTACCACTGGTATCGGTTCTGCTCTTGAGGATAGGCCTGGTAATCTCGTCGACCACAATTCAATATCTGTGCTTGAATTTCTGGATTTAGTTTGAACGTGTTTGAAATCATTGCTTATTTGGTTTAATTACAGATATCCTCGATAAGTCTGTGCAAAATTTGGGGGAAGATGGTGAAGGGAGTACACTTTATAATTTCCTGTATCCGGATAAAGAGCTTCTTCCAGATGATAAAGAAATGAGTATATTTGATCATCTGGAAGAGCTCCGCCAGAGAATATTTGTGTCTGTTTTGGCAGTTGGAGGTGCTATTTTAGGGTGCTTTGCTTATTCAAAAGAACTCGTTATGGTTCTTGAAGCTCCTGTTAAAACACAGGGTGTAAAATTTCTGCAACTAGCTCCAGGAGAGTTTTTCTTCACCACTGTAAAGGTAAGACAGAATTTCCCTATCTTCTGTGAATTCTAAACTTATTCATGGCATGTTGCTATGATTCACTGCTGGAATCATAATCTATGTGATGTGGAAGGAAATGAAAAGAAAAGAAATGATTTAAAATAGTGATATTGTGTTGCAACTTTCAATCTGATATTGAAATTACCAGTATTTGGGGCAAGAGAAAGAATTGGTTTTGGAAAAAACAAAGTCATAGTTACTAATTAAATAGTACGAGAATCAAAATGTGTTAGTTCAAAGCTAAAATACGAACTTTTATAAAAATTTTGCGATATCAACTTATTAGTACAGCAGCCTGAAATGCAATACCAAACATGCCCTTGTTTGGTTCACAGGTGATACATACTGCTAACTGAATGATTTACATGTATTTTCTGATTTATTTTCCCATCATCAAATGCTATTTAACTGTTGCCATTTCGGTTTTGATTTCGATCAACAGCTGAAAGTTATGTAATTTCGGTTCCATGCAGGTTTCAGGATACTGTGGCCTTCTTCTCGGAAGCCCGATTATTCTGTACGAGATTATAGCTTTTGTTCTTCCAGGTTTAACAAGAGCAGAACGAAAGTTCTTGGGGCCAATCGTTTTAGGCTCTTCTGTACTTTTTTACGCCGGAATCGCCTTTTCCTACTTGGTTTTGACTCCGGCAGCCTTGAACTTTTTCGTAAGCTACGCCGAAGGTGTTGTTGAATCGTTGTGGTCCATCGACCAATACTTCGAGTTCGTACTTGTCCTCATGTTCAGCACAGGTCTCTCTTTCCAGGTAAACCTTTCTTCTTAGGTTAAGGAATTTATGGATATGATTTGTTTGTATAGTTCCATTATGTAAGAAAGTTTGTAGGTTTCGTATTAGGATGATAATTGAGGAATGTTATGGAACAGGTTCCTGTTATACAATTTCTACTCGGACAACTTGGTCTAGTATCGGGAGACCAAATGCTGTCGATATGGAGATATGTGGTGGTTGGGGCAGTTGTAGCCGCTGCGGTAGTTACCCCGTCAACCGATCCTCTTACTCAAGTCCTCCTAGCAGGACCCCTCCTCGGTCTTTATCTTGGCGGTGCATGGTTGGTCAAGTTTTCCGGCCGATGATCGAGTTTTTCCCAGGTTTCTTCTCGAGTCGTTATTTACTTAGGAGGTAGACATATTGCATATTAGCCCTTGTATTATCATCCGTGAAATTCCCAGATTCGTATGAACAACGAAATCAAGTCGGATAATTAGTTCTTCGACATAGATGAAACAAATTTAAGTAATGAAACAAATATACATTTGTCTATACAAACTTAATCTATTTACAGGTATTTCTTAGAACTAGTTGCAAAATAAGGATATTTTTTTCAGAATGAAACGTTTATAGAACATACATGGAGTATAAACCTTAGCGAATTCCGATGTATGTTTCCTTTCACTGGAATTGCTGCAAGTTGAAGGCATAAAACGTTTAAGTTGATGTTGAGGAAGAGATTTCATGTTTTTTCGCCAATCGAGATGCTACTTCTCGGTTTCAATCCTCGACTTGAAGTCTTTGACAAAAATTATCAAGCCATGTAAAACAAATACCGAACCGTACAATACTCTTTACTAAAATTCTTCACTTGCTGCAGATTGTTCATCAAATATCCTCTTCCTTGCTTTACTAGCCTACATCACAACCTCAAGTTTAGGCTAATTAATTATTAAAAAAAGCTAATTAAGTCTTACTGAAATAATTCGAAGGAAAGACGACGATACCTGTTGTTCCCAATTGGTGCAGCTTGTTATGATAATAAGCAAAACATTTTGCACAAAACTACCAACTTGTATCCCGATCCAAAGCCCTTTCCCTCTAAAGTTTAGCAGAAACCCCAAAGTTGCTGCAACTGGAATTCCACATATATAATACCCCACGAGATTCGCGTATGCGCCCAAATTCTGCCATCCGCATCCTCTAGCAATCCCTGCATTAATATCGTTTTCTAATTGAAAAGGGTGTAAAAAAACTAGAAGAAATTGGATGATTAACCTGAAAGAGTTGCTTGCAAACTGTCCAATATCACAGATACACTCATAAGAGGAGCCATTGCTGTTACATATTCTACTACCTCTTTCTCGCTGCTGTATATGTAACCGAACAGATGTCTTGTACTTAATAAAGCTGAACTTAACACAATTGACTGAACAATTGCTACACATATTGCACTCCAAGCACTCACAAAAGCTGCTCTCGAATTCCCAGCTCCCAGTTCGTTTGAAACTCTAATACTGTTCAACACATTCAAATTTGATAAACATTGGATAACTAAAGGGTCAATTTAGCACTTAATTTTGGATTAACCAGATCTAAGTTCGAACAACTAAATCGACCCTTTATGCTTATTTAGTATGCATGTAATAGGAAAGAAGATTTTGAGAGGAACCTTGCAGCAGCACCAATTCCTTCTGGTATTGTATAAAGTGTTGAAATTGTTGATAGGCTGTTAAATTAACAAGAAAGAACTTGCAAATTCAGCATATTTTGACCACAAATATGGGGTTAGTATACATTAAGTGGGAACGAAGTTGTACTACCACACCGAAAGAACAGAAGTTTCGAGCCTTGGGTTCGGTAGAAGCCCGGAGAGCATTATAAGCAACTCGAACGACCACCATTCGAGGCTACACAACCGAAACATTCGCGTAACAATGTTTTACAAAATCGTGAAAAATCCAAGTAAATCGAAATAGACAGTAAATAGAATAGTCTTACCAAATCATTACAGCAGAGGGTACAGCAAACTGCAAAAACCGACCGATTCCGGAAAACGCCTCGATGGAAACCACGAAACGAGTTTTCGCACAACTAGAAGAGAACATCATGTAAAATCCAAGTAAAACAACGTTTAACCAATATGAGATACCAATTGAAAAGGCTGCTCCAAGGAATCCAAATCCAGAATGGAACACTAAAACCCAGCAAAGAAAAGTATGGAAACACAGAGAAAAGAACGAGGTAATGATCAAAGGGGATATTAAACCCTGCATCTGGAAATATCGAACCAGTGCTTGAAGAGTTGCATATGCAAACAGTGAAGGAATAAGGCATGCTATGAATTTACCAGCTTCTTGTGAGATTAAAGGATCTTGGCCTATGATAACAAGTATTTTCCCCATAAAGATCCACACCAAAGAGAGAGGGATGCATATAAGATTGAGCGAAATTATTGCAGTGTGAATCCCAATTCCAAATTGCCTATATTGCTTAGCTCCGTAAGCTTGGCCGCACAGAGTTTCCAGTGCACTTGCCATTCCAAACTGTCAGTGAAATTGAAATCAAATACATCTAGGGTTTAAAAAATCGAGCTAGTTTTAGAAAAACTGGAAGCTTACAATGATACTGAAGCCGGTGACGGCGGAGAAGGAAACGGCGATGGCGGTGCTAGAAAGAGAAAGCTCGCTGAGATGGCCGACCATCATAATGGATATGACTTGGAGAAAGTAGTGCGATAAATTGACAGCAACCATTGGAGCACCTAAATAACCCATCCTTTTCACTTCTTCGATCCAACTCCATCTTCCGCTTTGCTCTCTCGCTATCAATGGCTCTTCCATGCTCTCTCTGCTAATTATCCTCTCTTTTTGATCAATTGCTGCCTGCTCAAGCGTGTGGTTTTTTGGATTGATATTAAAGAGAATTCGATTCAAATCGTGTGGACATATGTTGAAGCTAATGGTCCTCGTAGGAATGATATTTCTAAAGATCGACCTTTCCACACTAACATTTAACTAACCATTTCCATCATAAGAACCAACTTCCCTGGGCCTTTTATAATATGATATGGTTGTAATTTATATTTACTCGTGGTTATTTTCATAGTTCGGTTCTCTCATGATTTTTTCATGGTTCTAAGAACTATGAAAATGGAATCACGGATTTAGTGATTCTTCATGGTTCTTTTTAAATAAAACTAAAATTTAAAAAAAACATACAATACCATATTATCTATCCAAACATAAAATTTTAAAAGAACTATACCGTACCATACCATACTATACTATATCGTACTTTAATGAACCACGGCGAACTATCATCCAAACAAGACCTTAGTTGCAAAATATTTGATCCGGGGCTTAATACATCAATATCTCTTGATCCTACCCATAATCATCTATTTATCTTTAAATTTTCAAAAGTTTTAAATAATATTTTGAATTTTTAAAAAATCTAAATAATCGCTCAACTTGTAAAAACAATGGCACATGTCCTAAAAGTATTAAAATAATACCCTCTCCGTCTACTAAATATTGTCATTTTAGAAGGATTTCGTTATTTTTTTATTGTCATTTTGTATTTCTAAGATGTTTTTTTCCAAGTTTTCCATTCCTACCCCTGTTGATTTGTTAAAATTTCAAGGTAATTTTATTCTAATCTCCAATAACAAGAGAAGATTATATGTTAAATTGATTTTATTGAACAAACTAATGAAGTTTTGAAAATTGAATAAGACATTTATGAAAGGGTAAACTAGTAAATCATCTCATTTGGTTAGTTGTTATCTTAAAAATCGTGAATTGGTTAAAACGACAATATTTGGTAGACGGAGGGAGTAGAAAGCAATAGTATAAATTATTTTTTAGGAACACATTTCATGCAGGTGAAGGATCTTTTGAACCCTATTGTCGTTATAATTTCTCACCCATACACCCTTAAATGACACGTGTTAATTTTTTCTAACAAAATTCAAAAGTTATTCAAAAGTTATTCAAAATTTTTAAAAATTCGGCAAAGATTAGATTTTTAAGAACAAGTTTTGGACATTTATAAGCTACTAATTGCTTTTGTAAATGATTGTATATTACGAGAGTGGAGTAAATGTAAATGAGATCCGCGAAGCTGTCGACAGCGTTAGCTTTGCACTTGTACTAATTTGAGGCCAGCAATCTCAAACCCTAACATCTTCACTCACTTCTTTCTCGAAGCCCTAACCAATGGCTTCCCGCAGACTCTTATCCTCTCTTTTCCGATCATCCTCTCGCCGATCCGTTTCCAAATCCCCTTTTTCCACTCCCAATCCCAACATTTCCTCTTCTTCTACATCCTCAGTTCGCCGCGCTTCTCCTTACGGCTACCTCCTCAACCGGGAGGCCGAATACGCCACTTCTGCCGCTGCTGCCTCTCCCCCTCAATCGGCTACTGTTTCCGATGGGAAGAAGGGCGGTGGAAAGATCACCGATGAGTTTACTGGAAAAGGTGCGATCGGTCAGGTCTGTCAGGTCATTGGTGCCGTTGTTGATGTCAGATTCGATGAGGGTTTACCTCCGATTTTGACTGCTCTTGAGGTGCTGGATAACTCGATCCGTTTGGTGCTTGAAGTCGCTCAGCATTTGGGTGAGAATATGGTTAGGACTATTGCTATGGATGGTACTGAAGGTTTGGTCAGAGGGCAGCGCGTTCTCAATACTGGGTCTCCCATCACAGTAAGCGCGATAACTTTGTTTCATTTTCGTCTTATTTATGTAGTTTAGGCTATTGTCTATGTTGATCTTATGGTATTTTCACGAAAAATTTGATCTTTTTGTGTTTGTTTGGTCTATTAATATTAGGCATGTTAGTTTTCCTTTTGGATCTGGCTGTTTAGTGGAGGAGATTAATTTTGTTGGAAATGAAGTTACTTTCTCTAAAATTTCCTACTTGCTGACATGATTTTATCGAGCTAAATGAAATAAAACGCTTGTCAACAACTCGAAGCTACTGTCATGAATATAATTATCCAACACATTTTTATGATTTAAGAAATTCTGAGGTATCATTAATTGGTTGTAGTTTGCACTTTGCACCGTCTATTCTTATTAATGTATTCAGGTGGTGGATGATATATGTTATGCTATTGTTGGATCTTGTTTTTATATAGAAATTTACAAGTAAACTTTCTCTTTGGTGTTTTAAGATTGCGAATCTGATACTTTTTTGTTTAAAGAAGAATTAGTTCAGAAAGTTGATTATGCATTTGTATATGTTCAATAGGTACCTGTAGGTAGGGCCACCCTTGGTCGTATCATGAATGTTATTGGAGAACCAATTGATGAGAAGGGAGATATCAGTAAGAAACCATCTCTTAGTTGATTTTGTATCTTTTGGAGATCAAAATTTCTAACATAGTTAGTTCAATGAATTATCAGAGACCGAACACTTCCTACCCATTCACAGAGAAGCTCCAGCTTTTGTTGAGCAAGCCACAGAGCAGCAGATTCTTGTTACTGGTATCAAGGTATTTGACATTTGATTAATTTCAAGATAAAGTCACAGTTTGATGTTGTTCTGCTTATCTTGATTCCTTCTTTCCTTTCTTTTCTTACCCGCTCTTATAATTGTCAGGAATCTTGTTTAGAAGTTTTATCTTCTATCTGCATGTTAAGATCGTTACAGTTGTTGATTTATACCTTTCCTTCTGAAGGTTGTTGATCTCCTTGCACCATATCAAAGAGGAGGAAAGATTGGTCTGTTTGGTGGTGCTGGAGTCGGCAAAACTGTGCTTATTATGGAGCTTATCAACAATGTTGCAAAAGCTCATGGTTGGTCATAATCTGGAATTTTGACTGTGGAATTCAAATAAAAATGCTACCATAGTATAGTTGCTAAATGTTCGTTGTTGCTTTGACCAGGTGGTTTCTCAGTGTTCGCCGGTGTTGGAGAGCGCACCCGTGAGGGTAATGATTTGTATAGGGAAATGATTGAGAGTGGTGTCATTAAACTAGGGGATAAGCAGGTGAGTGCAAGGTTCACACTGTTTCTCGAATTTAACACCAACCATTAATATGCCATTCTAAACTTTTGGTTCAATCATGTGTTAGGCTGACAGCAAGTGTGCTCTTGTATACGGTCAAATGAATGAGCCACCTGGTGCTCGTGCTCGTGTTGGTCTAACAGGACTAACCGTTGCAGAGCATTTCCGTGATGCTGAAGGGCAAGATGTGCTTCTTTTCATTGACAACATTTTCCGTTTCACCCAGGTAATTTCATAGTCTATTGAAATATGTGACAACTTAATTTCGAACTCCACATTGCCAATGCTGTTCTCTTGTTGTTTGCATTCGTTCATTGTTAATGCAGGCTAACTCAGAAGTGTCTGCCTTGCTTGGTCGTATTCCGTCTGCTGTCGGTTACCAACCAACTTTGGCTACTGATCTAGGAGGTCTCCAAGAGCGTATTACAACCACCAAGAAAGGTTCCATCACTTCTGTCCAAGCCATATACGTGCCTGCTGATGACTTGACTGATCCTGCTCCAGCTACCACTTTCGCTCACTTGGATGCAACAACGGTGTTGTCACGACAGGTATCATACTATCATTGTGTTGATATTTAGAATAGGCCTTATACATCAAGACCCCCTTGAACTTGTCCCTAAACACCTATTTGCCCTCCTTGAACTTTTAAAAGTTTCCGATAACCCCCTGAACTTGCAAAAGTTTCATATAACACTCTGAACTTGTATAAAGTGAACCAATCTACCCCCTGCAATGCTATGTGTTAACTTCTGGTTAAAGAGAGAAAAGCAATATCTTTGAAAAGTCAAACCAACTAAAACTTGACACGTGGCATTCAGGGGGCAAACGAGTACATTTTTCGCAAGTTAAGGGGTTTGGAGCTTTTTTAAAAGTTGAGGGGGTAATTTGAAACTTTTGAAAGTTCAGGGGGGGTAGATGAGTGTTTATGGACAAGTTTAAGGGGGTCTTGATGTATTCCGTCTTTAGAATATTAGCCATAAAGTTTGGTTTACATGTAGTATCCTCTAATTTCTAATCTTTTTCTTTGAGCAGATATCTGAGTTGGGTATCTACCCTGCTGTGGATCCCCTTGATTCTACATCTCGTATGCTCTCTCCCCATATTTTGGGTGAGTCGCATTACAATACAGCTCGTGGTGTCCAGAAGGTTCTTCAGAACTACAAAAATCTGCAGGATATTATTGCCATTTTGGGAATGGACGAGCTCAGCGAGGATGACAAGTTGACAGTTGCGCGTGCTCGCAAGATCCAGAGGTTCTTGAGCCAGCCTTTCCATGTTGCAGAAGTTTTCACCGGTGCCCCTGGAAAGTACGTTGAATTGAAAGAGAGCATAGCCAGCTTTCAGGTACCTTACCCTACTTATCTTCTCTACTTTGTTTAATATTACTCCATCTGTATTTTTAGTAGTCCATCTAGCCAAACTATGAAATCCCAAAATAGTAGTCCATATCAAAATTCAGTGATTAGTTTCCATCTTTCTTCCATGTATATCCTTGTTTACTCTTGTTTTTCTCATAGTATTAGATGCACAAAATTTTAAGACATTTGGGGTAGATTAGTACTTGCATACCCTTATTAGTTGTTTTATTAAAAAGTGTGAAATGTGTAAGAGGTTTACTAAAAAAACAGAGTATAATAGCCCCATAGTTGCTCTTTATCTTACATATATAACCCATATTTACTGAAATTTCTCTTGCCATTCGCATGACTTCATGTAGTTAATACAGCCTAAGCATGATCTGAACTTATGCACTAGCCTTTAGTTGTTACTTTACATAGAGTTTGCTGTCAATTGTTCCGAATATTTGCATAGCGGCATTTTAACTGGAGTACATAGCTGTATTTGTAAAGTCAGTGAGAATTCTGAATGTGTAATGAGTTTGGGGATATTGGTGGTTGGCAGGGAGTATTGGACGGTAAATACGATGACCTTCCAGAACAGTCATTTTACATGGTTGGAGGAATCGAAGAGGTCCTTGCTAAGGCTGAAAAGATTGCCAAGGAATCTGCATCCTAAGAAAACGCCTATATTAGATGATGGGTATTTTGTTCCCTTGTCGTGACAACTGCGAAAATAATTAGGCGATGCTGGTGATAATGCCAGCCAAGCAAAAGCATGTTTGTTGATTCTTTTGGACAAGACATGTACTGTGTTCAATTTTCCTGCTTTAATGAGTGTGAAAGAGGATGATTAGGTGGAGACTGGGGAATGTCCCTCTTTTTTGTTCTTGCTATTTAACAAGGGGATAAAAGGAAGGCAGAGACTTGTATATTTTTCCCCTGTTGCCATTTTAGATTATCAAATGCCAAGAATTGTGGTTTTGAATTTACATGACAGTTTCTTGTGTTTCTCAACTGAATCCCACTGTTTATACCTTTCTGTCACAAGTTTTTTAGAAAACAAAATATCCTATTTAGTAAATTGATTATATATTTGAACAAAGAAAAGCTCATCAAAATAAATGTTTTAACTCATCAAATTTGTGGCTATTTAACTTTAAAATTAGTATAATAGAAGAAAATTGATGATATAATAAACATGTTCAATTAAAATTTATTTTTGGAAAGTAAAAACATTTTAAACTTGCTTAATTTACCTGTTGTTGTTGTTTATCATTATTGGTAACTTTTTTTTTTGTCTATGTAACAGGTGAAAACCACCGTTTATACCTTTTTGTTTAATTTTTCCAAAAACATCTATAGAAGGCATATTGGACTTGATGCCAAAGCATATTGACTCTTTTCAAACTTATCACAAGAAAATTTTACTTTCTCACGTAATAAATTATTCCTATTCCATGAAATCATAAACATATTGATTGATATTCTGTTCCTGTTCCATTATGTGAACCAAATGACATATACCTCAAAACCGCTTCTTTTTCTTCTCCAAATAAAATCCATTTCTTTGGTAACTCAATATTTGCCCATGTCAACCCCCATATACCAGTCTCTGGCCACAGTCCTTAAGGACAATGCAGTAGACATTAACAAATAGTAAAAATTTCCATAGAAAAAACGAAGCTGGACAATATAAAATGAAAATTAAAAATAATAATTTAAAAAAGAAATAGAAGAAGAAATAAATAAAAAAAACTAGAAGAAATATTTACAGATGATTTGCTAGGAATAAAAAATACCAATGATGCATTGATAGAAATCAAGTTAAAAGATACTAGCGCCGAAATAAAATGTCCAAATAATATACCTTAACATTAAAAGAGATGCCGAAGATTTCGATGTAGACAGTAACAACTTTGCCAGAGTAGGAAGTTGCTCAATCAGATCTCCCCTGATGTTCGAATCAATACATCAGGATCCGGAACTACTGCCATGTACATATGTTTCTCAACATCAATCACACTTTTATGTTAAAACAATGTATTTGCAACGCTTTGTCTATAGATTCATCAAATATGGACCTGGTGGGGCCGCCTTTTAAAGTTGTCAGTGCTGAAGGCGAAGACGAAGTTGAATTTCATTAATCCGTGCTGAAAAAAAGACGAAGTTGAATTTCAAAAGATATAGAACAAGCTTGAAGAGAACACCAAAGAATAAAAATAACGAAATGAATAGTTAAAGATGTAAAGGAGAAGAATTCAAGAGTAGTTGAGTCTCTCTACTGTTTTTTTTTTTTTTTTTTTTTGCGTTATTTGAATATTAGTACGATGCATGGAAACTCTTAAAGATTAACGTTTTTATGTTTTGCCTCCGATACATCACATGTCATATATCGTTAAGTCTAACATAAATGAAAATGATATGTTCAAACAAGGGCTAATTATGTGCAAAGCACACACAATTACCATCATACACTGAAATATGAATCACAAGTCACACCAACAATGCAATAGTAAAAATTACATAATCAGTAAGCGATTCGCAAGCCGGAATCAATAAAAGGACAGAAAAATACATACAAGTTGAATGTTGTGATTAGGCTTGGCTGCGGTTCGATCAACCCCAAAATTGGCAATATGCGCAGAGGTTGGAGTACAGGAAGAGCTTAAACTAGGGGTGAGCAAAACTCGGTTCGGTTCAAAAACCGAACCGAACCGAACCGAAAACCGAAAGGGGGGAAATTTTAGAAACGAAAACCGAACCGAATTATTTCAGTTCGGTTCGGTCTGAACCGAAAAAATTCGGTTTGGTTTTCGGTTCGGTTCGGTTTTAAACCAAAATTATATATTTTTATTTTAAATTAATTTTTTTTCCATATATTAATTTTTTTAACATAAAATAACTAAAAATCAATATAAATAATTTTTAACACATGTAATTTATTGTTGATTTGAAAAAAAAACCTTAATTTTCAAGTATTAAATGTAAATTGAAGGTGAAAATAATTATTAAATTAATTTAAAATTTATTAAAATTTATTTTTCGATTTTCGGTTCGGTTTTTGGTTTTTTTGGTTTTGAACCGAAACCGAACCGAAAACCGAAAACGTAAATATATAGAACCGAATAACTTCGGTTCGGTTCGGTTTTCGGGTTTTTTTGCTCTCCCCTAGCTTAAACAAATAGTGTTGTTTCAATTTTATTTGATTTATAAAGATTGGTTTTGGAGTCAAAAGAAATAATAAGATGATGAGAACTAATCATTAATTTTCAAAGAAATAGTTATAAATTTATATAAATTATTGTTTAAACTATGGTTCTCAAACCAAATTGGTCGGTTAGATTGGGTTCGATCGAAACTGGTGACCAATTCGGCCGGTGTTCATCCGGTTCTTGAACCGGAAAGTTAATGCTTCAACCATAACGTGGTATTATTTTGAATATGGTAATATTCAAACACAAAACCTTACTTCTTGACCAATGTGTTTACCAACAAAGCTACAACCTTAATTAGTTTTATTTTTTTATATTATTTGTTTTATATGATACAATGTAAAACTTTTAAAAATTATTAATAAACAACAACAAATATTTAATATTTTAATAAATGCATTTTGAAAACTGGTTTGATTATATTACATTTATTTTCAATTGAAATTCAGTAGTGAGATTCTGAAATTTTATATTTACATTGCCTTTTATTTAATAAATTTGTAATATGCGTTTAAAATCATAATTATACAAATTTAATTTAAAATCGAGTAATTTCATGTAAAAATTTATTATTTAATTCATAAAAAACAATTTAATCTGAACTAAATTTGATTTAGTACAAAATTTGTGACCCTCCTTTTACTATATTAATTATATTGTGTTTTATTTTTATTTGAATTATGAGGTTGGTATATTAGGAAATATTAATATTAAATATTATAATTTATATAACATATTTGATATCGAATTATTAGAAATAAATAATATCTCAAAATGTGTTTAGAAAGTTTGATTAAACCTCCAATTTGATCTGGTTGAATCCTAAATTCATAACCTACTCAATTCAACGGTAGATAATCGGTCCGAATTTGAAAATTATAGTTTAAACTGTTGAGAAATTTTTATCTAAAAATGATTAGTATATGTTTAGTTTAAGAAACGTGATGTAAGTATTAATCAAACAACAACAAATTATTGTGAAGAACTTTATTCAATTATATAAC